>OLKM01002325.1:40474-42974 GCA_900291075.1 Melanogrammus aeglefinus | reverse complement strand
CGCTACTAAAGAAGTTGTCGCCTTATAGACCCCACCACCAGCTACTATAATATCTTGGTGGCGTTCGTTATGACAAGAAGAAACAGATGAAACATGCCATGGCTTTGCTGTACTTGAAGTGGGATTGTAATACAGTTTACATAGCTATTGTAAGTTCATTGTATTTCTTTAACTCTTCGAATTGTTTTTGCCATATCTTTTTCCTGAATGGATATATTTGATGCTATCTATTCAGACTAAAGCTTAAACCCTCCTATCAGTATTGTGGTTCAGGTTCCTTGTCCTGCACCGTGACCTGAGTGAAGAATGCATTTGAAGTGCAGTCAACTATCTGTCAGCGGGTTAGGTCATCGTAGCGCGCAAAACAGCTTGCCGAGGACAGATCACGGCAGATCTGTCCTCCGCCGCCTCCTGGACAGTTCCCTGTATGTCAAGACAGAGAAATGTGAATTTCATGAACCCTCAGTCTCGTTCCTAGGATACATCATTGCCAAAGACTGCTTTCTGATGGATCTATCAAGGTCTCAGCAGTGACCTGGCCAGTCTCGGGGACACACAAACAACTGCAGCGTTTCCTGGGGTTTGCCAATTCCTACCGGTGTTTCATCAGAGGTTTCAGCTCAATTGCCTCTCCTCTCTCGGCCCTCACCTCATCCAAGACATCCTTCCGCTGGACTGACTAAGCGCAAGGCGCCTCCAACACCCTCAAGACTCACTGCTCTACTGCTCCCACCCTCCAGATCCCTGAACCTGAGCGTCAGTTCATTGTGGAGGTGGACACATCCGGTGTGGGGGTGGGGGCAGTTCTGTCTCAACGCTCCTCCGTTGACCAGAAGATCCACCCCTGCACCTTTTTCTCTCGCCGCCTAACTCCCATGGAGAGGAACTACGATGTTGGTAACAGGGAGCTTCTGGCAGTGAAACTTGGAGGAGTGGTGCAACTGGCTAGAGGGAGCCAAGGTGCCATTCATTGTGTGGATTGACCATCGCAACCTGGAGTATATTCGATCCGCCAAGAGACTGAATTCCAGACGATCACCACTGGTCACTTTGACAGGTTCAACTTCACACTGTCCTATCGACCCGGGTCTCGTAACATTAAACCAGATGCACTTTCCTGGCAGTTTCCTGAGTCTCCTGATGAAACGGTTGAGCTCTCCATGTCACAGTTAGCGGGTGGCAGGCAGGCAGGTAGGACCCAATAGCAGACAATTCAATAAAAGGATAATTTATTAACGCAAAAGGCAAGGAACACGGGTGACGCAGGGAATACCGGGAACACAGGTAACACACAGGACACAACTCACCACAAACTAAAATGATCCGACAAGCAACAAAGGAAAGACATGGGCTTAAATACCAAACACACAGGGCACGCAACGAGTAACAGCTAGATCACATTAGGGGAGGGAGCAGTAGTCACACAGGAGGGAAAGTTGATTGGACATGGGGAGAAACAAGACAGATACCAAAGTAAAACCGGAAACACACCAAAACAAGACAAGGACCGACAGACAGACCATGACACTCCACCATCATCCCAGCCTCCTGTCTCATTGCCTCTGTCACTTGGGAGATAGAGGAGAGGGTGCGGACTGCCACTGAGGACCAGCCTGTTCCTGT
Organism: Melanogrammus aeglefinus; assembly: GCA_900291075.1. Lineage (NCBI taxonomy): Eukaryota > Metazoa > Chordata > Actinopteri > Gadiformes > Gadidae > Melanogrammus > Melanogrammus aeglefinus. The sequence goes on along the minus strand of OLKM01002325.1, from coordinate 41,351 downwards.
CCCACTGACCATTTGTTTGTTCCAGCTCACCTCCACCCCGATGTGCTCCAGTAGGGGCATACTTCCCGGCTCATTGGCATTCAGCGGACCCGAGACTTCCTGCAGCAGCGCTTCTGATGGTCATCACTGGAGGAGGATGTCTGAGGCTATGTCAACGCCTGTCCTGTGTGCAACCAGAACAAGACCTCTTGTCGTCCACCAGGCGGCTTCCTGCACCCATTTCCTCTTCCTCATCGCCCATGGTCTCACATCTCCCTGGACTTTGTAACTGGCCTACCTACAAAAGGCCACACTGCCATCCTTACAGTTGTCTAGCATTTTAGCAAGATGGTCCACTTCATTCCCCTTTCCAAGCTTCCCTCTGCCAAAGAGACAACTGAACTGGTTCTCCAGAACATCTTTCGTCTTAATGGACTGCCCACTGACATTGTCTCTGACCGGGGGGCCCCAGTTCACATCTGTGTTCTGGAAGGAGTTTTGCAGCCTAGTTGGGGCCTCCGTCAGTCTGTCTTCTGGGTTCCACCCCCAGTCCTGGGCAGACTGAGTGAATGAACCAGGACCTGGAGATGACTTTTCGCTGCTTGATCAACCGTAACCCTGCTTCATGGTCTGAACAACTGATCTGGGTAGAATATGCCCATAACACCCTCACCTGCTCTTCCACTGGACTTTCACCCTTCCAGTGCGCCTATAGGTATCGGCCCCCATTATTTGCCAACCAAGAGAGGGAGGCTGCCTGCCCATCGGCACAAGCCTTCGTTCACCATTGCCGGCGTACCTGGGACCGGGCACGTACTGCTCTCCTCAAGTCGGTTGACCGCTACGTGCTGCCGCCAACAAGCACCGCACGCCTGCTACAGCCTACCAGGTGGGCCAG
>OLKM01002325.1:32974-35474 GCA_900291075.1 Melanogrammus aeglefinus | reverse complement strand
GGATTTGACACGTCCAGATACATAAGGTCTGTGGCGGGGGTGCAACAGAGGCCAGTGATGTCAAACTGTCATGTTACAGCATGTAATGAGCACAGACCTGAGGAATAACATGTTAAAGAAAAACATGTTAACTATTATAATAATCTATTGCTTAGTAAGCAGACTCCCTTATAAATCATACTGCTGCTTAGTAACCAGACCTCCTTGGTAACCAAACAACTGCTTAGTAACCAGACTCCTTAGTATTCAAACTACTAGTAACCAGAACTCCTTAGTAACTAAACTACTGCTTAGTAACCAGACTCCTTAGTATTCAAACTACTAGTCACCAGAACTCCTTAGTAACTAAACTACTGCTTAGTAACCAGACCTCCTTAGTAACCAGACCTCGTTAGAAACCAAACTTCTGCTTAGTAGCCAGACCTCCTTAGTAACAAAACTACTGCTTAGTAACCAGACCTCCTTAGTAACCAAACTTCTGCTTAGCAACCAGACCTCCTTAGTAACCAAACTACTGCTTAGTAACCATACCTCCTTAGTAACCAAACTTCCTCAGCAACCAGACTTCCTTAGTAACCAAACTTCCTCAGGAACCAGACGTCCTTAGTAACCAAACTTCCTCAGGAACATCACACCTATTCTACGTGGTAAACGACATGTTGCAAACAAAACCATTGCTTAGAGACAACTCATCATATGTCTTTAAGGAAAATTAAATGAGTCATTATAGCATATATTTATGAGAACAATTGTATTTTAAGTGCAAAACATGTATTTGTTGAATCTATAAAATGAATGCACTCGCTCACACAGGCATACACACATACACACACACACACGCACATGCGCACACAGACACACACACACACGCACGCATGCACACACACACACACACACACACACACACACACACACACACACACAACACACACACACACACACAACGACACACACACACACACACGCACACACGCACGCACACACACACACACACACACACACACACACACACACACACACACACACACACACACACACACACAAACACACAGACCGACACTCACACACACACACTCCCACGGTGGCCTGACTACGCGACATGTCTTCCAGCAGTGGAGCTGGTGGTTAGAAGTTGTGCTGCGGACCAGGGCAGAGGGCGGCAGTGGAAACAGACCTCTGCTCAGAGCCCTAACATAACGGTTACTGAGCTGGAGATGGCCCTTGATGAACCCGGTGTAGCTGTGGTGACCCCAATCACTGCAGCAAACCATCCACTCAGCCATGTTCCTTCCACTGAACGGGTTCAAATGAATATGCATCATCCTGAACACAGACGTTTGAAGATGAGGAGGGTTTTAGAAGTAAAACTTTGATTTGGGCCCGACTGCAACCGACGACTTCATCAAGTTCATCGGGTGTCTCATCCAATAGCGTGTAGCGATAACATCTCAGCTCAAGCTTTTGATTATTAGATTAGATTCAGCCAAACTGCAGTGTGAGGGTTAGATTGAATATGGCCGCGTGAACGGATATTTTGGTGTGTATTTGTGTGTGTGTGGGTGTGAGAGGGCAGTGTGAGTGTATGTGTTTGTGTGTTGGAGGTTTGGTGGAGGAACACCTGAGGAGCTTTCAGCTCGTCATGTGTGAACAGGTCTCCTTTGTGACCCTAGCCCACATCATTCCAGTTTGTGTGGAGTTGACATTAAGCTCTGTTGCATTTGTCATTCAAAACCAAATAGGCTTTGACACTGAATACGAAAACATGGACATGAACACAGTGCGAGATGCCACGTCCAGTTACTGCACAACATGGGACGACATTATTCTGGAGCTCCATCCCAACACACACACACACACACACACACACACACACACACACACACACACACACACACACACACACACACACACACACACAAACTCACTTCTGTACGTAGATGGCTTCATCAGTTACAACGTACACAACAGCACACACACACAACTCACTTCTGTACGTAGATGGCTTCATCAGTTACGGCGTAACAGTAACTTCATTAGAACAGATCTTATCGGATCTGCTCTCCATGGAGACCGCTCTGGGTATGGTCGAGTCCAGAGGGCTGCGGTGGGGCTGGAAGCCCAGCCGCCTTGCAGCTAGCGCACACGCACATACACCCGCACACGCTCACGCACACACTAACACACATGCACACGCACACACTTACACTTACAAACACACACACACACACATACAGACTCACACACAGACATACTTACACACACACTTACACACAAGCGTGTAGGCTACCACACAGACACACACACACACACACACATATATGTAGGCTAGCACACACACACACCACAACAAGCCTAAAGGCCATTACCGCTTTACACACCATAAATAAAATGAATATGTACGACAACACACACACACACCACCCACACCACACACAACACAAACACGACACACACACACAGATCCATATGCCCACACACTATAGATAGAATAGACATAGAT
>OLKM01002325.1:15000-32544 GCA_900291075.1 Melanogrammus aeglefinus | reverse complement strand
GCGCAATTGGGTTGAAGGAACATTCCGGTGTACCTTGCGATGCCGGCTGCGGCTTATGATGAAAATACCCACAAGAGAGAGATTGCACTCCTTCGCCATGTGTCTCGGCCGTGGAGGGCAAAAGGATCTTTCGCACCCTGGGTCTGCCTGGATACTTATGAGGAGACAGTAGCTCTTTTAACGAGATCACTTCACCGGTCAACAGAGGATTTTTACTCCAGACGCTACAAGCTCAGGAGGCTGGCTACAAAGACCCAGTGAGTCCGTTCGTATACTATGTGGCGAGTACCTGAGAACATGGCGCGCGCTGGTGTGACTATGGGGCACTCTAGCGAGGAACAGATCCAATTCTCGAAGTCCCAGTCTCATCGAGGGGCCATACTGTGTGAGAAAAACGAGAGAGAGACTGTTGCTTGAATCAGACAATTTGACTTTGGGGAAATACTGAGCTTGTAGCAGGTAGCGCTGCAAGTCGAGACAGCCGTTGATGTGTACTCACATGTGTTTCGCCGCGCCCCTGCGCAGCGCGACCCATCACGGACGCGCCTATCTCATGCCGCCTCCAGCCAACCTATCACGCCGCACTGCGCGCTCACTCCACAGACGACAGACAGTGCTGCTCGGAGGCGAGTATCCCCAGTGCAGTGTCGCACAGAGGCAGAGCAACAGGCGCACTCCGAGGTCTGCCGGGAACCTGCGTCTCGCGAGTCATCAGGGAATGTGCGCTCAAAATCACACCATCACTAGAGCCCAACATTTGCCCTGCCAGGGACAAACAATGCATCAAATTGTTTGAGGACAAAATCATTTTGCCATAATGTGCCGTTTGCTGCCCTGGCAGCTCTTCCCCCAGAGCCATGGACGCCCACACTGCTCACAATTAATCACACAGAGATCAGGAATGTGACTGCCTGGCCAGGTGGCTTTCGAAACATTGCACTGTGCAGCTAGCTGAGGTGACTTTTTTCTTCTATTGAGTGGATGTACAGGGGTGCGGCTGCTTTTCTCCTCAACTCCAGCACTTTACTACAAGGTTCTTCTCCCACCTGCCAATTGGACTACAGCCTTGCTACTCCCCTATGTGGCTATGACAAGCTCCAGGATAGATATCACTGGTGTGGCTCCATGTGCCCTGTCCACTACGTTTCCAGAGCACCTGCTGTGTCATTCCCTTTTCACATTGCACAAGAGAAGGGAGGCCAACCTTATGGGTCTGAGACCTGTTTACGGCCTTGGGGTTCATGCTCAGAGGGACAGCGTCCGCTGCTATTCACCACGTCGAACTCACTTGGCAGCAAAAGTGTCCGACTCTGTTCGACGGCCTGGGCTGTCTCACAGCTTTTACACACAGACCTCTGGTGAATCCAGATGTGTATCACCGTGTCATTCCAGCCCCTGCGCCGGATTCCCCTGGCCTTGAGGGATGAAATGGGGATTATCGAGCAGGTCAATGCCTCCCCCTGGATCTCGAACTTCGTCATCGCAAAGAAGAAATCAGGGGGGATACAGATCTGCGTTGACCTCCGCCTGGTGAATAAGGCAGTGATTCCGGACAGGTACCCTTTACCTACCTCCGAGGAGCTCACCGCGCTCTTCTATGGCTCGACAGTGTTCACCAAGCTTGACCTGCGCCGCAGGCTATCTACAGGTGCCACTTCACCCAGCCAGCAGGGGACCTCACAGCCTTCGGTGACGCACGCCGGTGTGTTTTCGATACACACCGGATGCCGTGGGCTTAAGCTCTGCCCCTAGCTGCTTTCAGAAGGTGATGAGCACCATCCTGGCAGGCATCCCTGGGGTGGCAGTGTTCCTCGACGACATTGTTGTCCACGCTCCGGACCTTGAGACACACAACAAGCGCCTCCAGGCAGTGGCCCAGGCCCTCCTGGAGAACAACCTGACACTGAATGGGGAGAAATGCTGCTTTACGGCGCCGGCCATCGACTTTGTGGGTTTGGTCTCTCGGCCAGGGGTATTGCCCCTCTGCAGTCAAACGTTGATGCCATTCACAAGTACCAGAGCCGACGTCACCCTCCCAGGTGGCCTCTTTTTTAGGCATGACAGCCTACTACCTCCGGTTCTTGCCTCACTACTCACTGACCACCGCTCCACTTCGCCAGCTGCTCAAGAAGGAGGAGCCGTGGAACTGGACCGCTGGCATGTTCAGAGGTGGTGCAAACACTGAAGGACCAGCTCACGATGCCCCCCATTTTGGCCCACTTCAGCCCGGACTGCCAGACCATCGTCACCTGTGACGCCTCGGCTCGTGCAATTGGAGCAGTCCTGTCACAGGTACAGGACGGGGTAGAGAGGCCTGTAGCCTTTGCCTCCAGGGCTTTGACACCTACAGAACAGCGCTACTCCGTTGGTGAGCACGAGGCACTCGCCTGTGTCTGGGCTTCCGACGTGGCACCTCTACCTCTATGGACGGGCATTACGTCCTCAGAACGGACCATCAGGCCCTTGACCGCCGCTGCTGACGGCTTCGGGTTCGGGCCACAAAACCCCTGCGCCTGCATAGATGGGCGTGAACGCCTGAGGCGAGTATGGACTACGAGCCAAAGTTTACTCCGGCAGGGACAACGTGGTCGCCGACGTACTCTCACGGTTTATCGACGGCCCCACACCAATCGCATCTCCGGGTGTCGACACAGAACCCGAACTCATCCAGATGCTACAAACGCCGCTTCAGCCAGCCGTGTCTTTGGAGGAGTTACAGCAAGAATCAGAGGGCGACCCCATGCTGACTGCTCTACGAACATACAAACGCTCAGGATGGCCAGCAAAGGTTTCCAATGAGCTCACCCCATTTTCTAGGGTGAGGGATGAACTCTCATGCTGGGGTAATGTCTGCGTCTCCAGGGGCCTTTGCACAGTGTGCCCATGGGCCTGCGTGGGCGTGTGCTATCGATGGCACATGAGGGGCACCTTGGCATCGTCAAGCTTAAGCAGAGGTGCAGAGACCTTGTCTGGTGGCCGGACATTGACCGCGCGACATAGAAGCACTCGTCAGGGACTGTGCACCATGCCTTCTCAGTGGGAAAACCGGACCTCCAGTGCCAACCCCTCTGCAACCAGTGCCATGGCCATCCCGCCCATGGGAACACCTTCAGCTCGACATCTGCGGGGAGATCCACGGCCGTGGAATCCCCCACCATCAGCGCTTCCTGGTAGTGCTGTATGACCTCCACTCAAAATGGCCCGAAGTGGTTCCGGCTGGGACCGTCACAACGCAGGTGATCGCAGACATCTTGGAGGGCCTCTTTGCACGCTGGGGCATGCCTCGCGCCATCACTACTGATAATGGGCCCCAGTTTGTCTCCGCAGACTTCTCCAGGTTTCTCGGGGAGAGGGGGATAAAGCACATTCGCACAGCATATTACAACCCCCAAGCTAACGGAGGCGTGGAGAGGCTCAACCAGAGCCTTAAGAACGGCATCCGAGCACACATGGCTCAGGGGTGTGCGTTCCAGACAGCACTCAACCAAACCCTGATGCACTACAGGGCCAGCCAGCACAGCACAACCGGGGCCTTTCCAGCGCTCCTGATGCTGGGTCGAGAAATGCAACTGCCGCTCGACAGACTCAGGGCACAAAGCACAACAACACCTGCCAAAGGCAGCCCCAGGCACAGGTCAAAGCTTCCGTAACCAGACACCAGCATCAAATGCAGCAGTATTACAACCAGAAACACAGAGTCAAGGTTACTGCTCTCCGGGTGGGTGACTGGGTCCGGGCCCGTAGGCCTCATCGTGGCAATAAGATGGCATCATACTGGTCTCAGCCCCTCCAAGTTGAACGCCAGCTGGGTCCAGCCACGTTCATGTTGAGTGACGGATCTCGCTGGCATGCAAAGCGACTGAGGAGAGTGCCTAATCCGAGTGAAGGAGTGGGGACCCCTCCACAGCCGGCAGCTCCTCCACTGGTGGCCCCACTGCCACCAATCCCTCCCCCACAGGGAGTGCCACTATGGCCAACGGCGCCTCAGCTGCACCCTCAACCAGCTCCTGATCTGGTGCCTCCTGGCCTCCAGCCAGATCCAGTGCCCGACCATGCTCTGGGCCCACCTCAGGGTGACCCCCCAGCTGTTCTGGAAAGGCCACCGCCAGTGGTTAGGGAGGGCCGGCCAGTACGGGACAGGGGCCGCCCCACTTATTTGAAAGACTATGTTACTGAGTTTCATGCCTAGGCTTTGAGGGCGTTCTACTACTAATTTTAGTAGTTTAGTTTTGATTGGGTTCTGTGCTTTTGAGGGGAGGGGGAAATGTTATATATGTGCATTTATTGTTATGCACACTCAGTGCGCAGTACTGACGCTACTAGGTAGTGCAGGGGACAGCGTAAGGACCGTTGGGGTTTTGGCGGGTTGAGAATGTGTTATCAGTGTGAGTGGCACAGTGAAGTAAAGAAGTTGAACATTACTCTCGTCTCGAACTGCATTATTCCTGCCATCTATCTCAAACACAATACCACCGAAATGTGTGACCCCAGGGGACGCTGTTGCACATTTTCTGCAACATGCACGAGTTTGAAGCGTATCGTCAACGATCACTCGGAATGGGTAGGCTAGCATTTGTTTTGTGACACCGGGCAATACTTTCTTTCTTGATAGCGTCTTTTAATGACGTAGCATTTTATGGGAAAAGAAGCAACGGTGATGGACCGTACTAAACGCTCTATCCATACTATGGGTCTGTGAAATGCTAATGAATGCCAAAGCAGATACGGTGTGCTTAATAAATTATTTATTTGTTTTTATTTATAATGCCACTACCGTTTTTTTACTGTTTTGAATAATTCGCCCATCACAGTTCATCAAGTTTACATCATGCATCTTACTTACTGCCGTCATTTGATGACATAAAATATCAAACCAACTCAATTTGTCGCCACATATCTTATGTCAATATCCGCGATCATCAGCTCACAGCAGTTGTCACAAGTAGGCACATGACAGGGTCGCGAATTCAATACGCATCGATGGTGACCCATGTGACGAATCATATCCATACACATAGGACGTACCATGTAAATAATATCTGCGAGATCTATATTATAATACATATTATCATGGCCAGCTGTGTACATCAGCGTATTATGAGCACAAAAACTGTTGACGTCTGTCTCACTTACGCAGTCTGAATATGCATCGCAATCGACAGTCGATATCTATTTAACAGCTACAGTGACGTACGTGTGTCGCTCAGTCATATCTAGTGATGTGTAAAGCCACATTCATACAGACATGATCTGCGAGATCATGCAGCAGGTTTTCGCATCAAGGCAAGCACTCTGAGTCGCAATATCAACAGATGCGTGTACACCAATCCAGTGACAAGGCTGCTCGATGTACGTCAGAATTTGCCTGCGACTCGCACGCCCACGCACGTCAGAACAGGCTCTGAGTGACTATTGCTCGCTTGCTCGTGTGCATCGAGTGATGTCTGACGAGTTTATGCACGCATAACTACCAACAGCAGTCAACGGTTATCACAATAATGATGTCACTGCAATATCAGTGCATAATACAACATAGAGTATCTTGCATTATGAATGATCAGAATAACATATTCCAGCATCAATCAGCGACTTCGAAACGCGCTGCTGTCGGAAAAGACGCGATCCGAAGATACGTATATTGATGTATGTCACATCTGACTTATAGTCGGTTGTCAATTCGATTGTGCGAACGTCTCTTCATTGTGTTGTGACGTCACAGCGACAGCGACGTCGAGTCCTGATCACATGAGCGACTAGAAGTCCACCCGTAGCTGCGTGCTGAACCACCTGCCTGCTGCCCGCTGCCGGGTGATGGTGCTTCGCGTCGGTGGTGCCTCACGGCAACCGGCGGCAGGCAGCATGTCACAGTTCATATACTTCAGGGAGTCAAAGCTAAAGTTCCTTTTTCCCCAATTCCTTCTCAACCATGGCTGAGATAACCCCAACTACAGTCTCGTTGTGGAAATACAGACGTGTTATCCGCCATAACACCAACAGCAAACACTTGCGTTACAGTGTGCGTAATCACACACACACACACACACGCGCGGTGCTCGCAGGGTCGTGTCTCATTGGCGGGCCAAATTCTCTGGGCGGGCAAGGCAGAGAAAGGGGAGGGGCTTAGATCCTTTATGCGCTTTAGCCTCCATTTTTTCAAAGGCGAGCAGAACACCTAGTGCTCGTTTTACACCAAACGCAAGTTTTAGTCACTGGGGGACCATAGGCAGGCTAGCCTATAAAACCTCATGGAGTGAGATTTTCATGAGATGGGACCTTTAAATAAATGTGCATGCCAAGCGATGGGAACTTTTATCTGTTTTTCAATCCTAAATTCATTCATTCACTGCATGGGTGCTCCCAGTTGGAATCAAACCAATAACTCAGTGTCTACTGCCGTGCCAGTTGGCCAGACGAGACCAATTAGATAGCTTGAAAGTGGTTGATTTAAAATAATGTTTAACCTTTAACTTCCCACCATCTAAAACATTGGATGCGTTTGAAAACATATAGACATTGGTAACGAGTGGTTAAGCAGGGGTCACCAATTCTGAAATTAAGTTTACATTTTAATAAACTCATTGACAATTGATTGAATGTCATGAATACATTTCGAATGCTTATGTATCATTTTTTCTCATACATTCACCTAAGTGCCGATAGTATAGTTTTGTGAGAACATCACTATCTTCGCGAGTTCACATTCTGCTTAACTCTGCAGATCAATATGGCTTCACAAGGCTCCAGCTAACGGCATAAAGATCAATCAAATCAGCCCCGTTCCATTTGTTGGCATACAGCGCCATCTAGTGTAAATATATGTAAATTACAGGCCGGGATTTTATGAGCTCAAACGATCAAAATAATAAACCTCCAGACAGATATCCATCTACTTAACAAACACTTGGTCAAACTCATCTTATTTACTTGGAAGAACAACAAAATAATATAAAATGCAGCAGGTGAGGTGGGGAGATGTAAAGCCTCTACTGGTTTGTACTGCTTTTCCTCGGTTGCTCCCTCTCCAATTGGCCCCGTTCATTGTTCGCCTTAGCCCTCATGAACCATCTCCCCTGTAAGACACAACCACAAACACATGCACTATAATCATCATCAGTAGAATCTGTCCTATCGCTGACTAGTCTACTGGTTCAAAACCATCGAGATAAAATGTTGCTTACAATGAATAAAGATATAGTACCGTTACAATGAACATACAATGTACTAGAAAGCATATGGAACACTTATTAAGACAAAATACCAGGATAAAATATGATAAACAAGTCAGTGTGATATCAAAGAAAAGAGGTTGCATGTTGTTGGGAAGATGATCTCTATTGAACCCTTGCGAAGAAGAAAGCGTTTCCCCCTGCGACGTGTTTCTGCATGCGTGCGTGCATGCGTGCGTGTGAGTGTGCACATTAACAGGGACTCCCTTAACCCCAGCACTGTACTCACTGTATTACCTGGCTACGTAATTGGCCACATACTGGGAGTTAGTTAATGCAACAAAGGCAAAACACAATCCCAATGGCACCATCGCACTGTGGATATCATGGGATGGCTGTGAGCCAGTGACCATGTTGTAACGTGTTGAGGGGGAGGGGACCCACACCTCCTGGACACACTGATGTCATCGCTGCTGGGGGGGGAGGTAGGGCAGTCAGGTCCAGCTCTCTGTGGAACGCCTCCATCATGAGATTCTGCAGTGTGTTCAACAGCACGTCCTCACACATGTTGCTGAACTCAGCACACCTGGACAAACACACACACACACACACACACACACACACACACACACACACACACACACACACACACACACACACACACACACACACACACACACACACACACACACACACACACACACACACGTTCAAACAGGCATCGTAAAGCCAAGGAAACAAAAGTAAATGTCAAACTGAAGCAGTCTTGACTGAAGCAGTCTTGATAGATATTAGTAGTCCACACATCGCCGATCCCAGCGGACGTCCCTCTCCCCCTAAAGCCGAGTCGTGCTGTAAGAGGAGTTGCTGTTCATTTGTGACTTTGAGCATTAGTGCTTGGCTTAGCATTATTTTATTTGGCGCCGTAGTCACTTTCGGAGCATTTCACAGACAGTTTCAAGGCCTTGGCTCATTCTCAAGTAGTGTTGAAGTACTGATAAGAAAATCCAGATGGACATGATGACTCAAGGAGCAAAGATATTCATCAAGTTAAATTATGCCTATACAGCAGAATGTTCCTCCAACAAGGCTGATTATTGTGCCCCCTATAGGCAAAACCATACCAAACATAGGGGAGAGGTATTCACATATATACAAACGTTTGCACGATCAGGCGCTGACCTTTAAGTCTCTCTAAGGAAAAATAATAATGGGTAATAATAATCCCTAGAACTTCAGTGTCATTGTGAATTTCTATCAGGCAACAATATCAGTTGCCAATTTACAATTACATTGTTTTTCTTGGATCAAATGAAATGTTTATTTAGTGGGTAAACGCCATCACCGACATGCCTTTGAGGAAAACTTGGAACACCTGAACAACCCCAATTCTAGAAATTAAAAGTGCTTCCTACTATTTAGACAACACTGTGGATATGCTAGCGGCTCATACCCCACGAGCAGTGAATTAGCGCTCCACCTTAGTACAACAGAAACACACGTTTCACCATGAGGTTCAGGGGCCAGACTCCTCATAGAGGGACCTGTGTATGGAGGGACCCGAGCTGACCTCTGTATGGAGGGCTGTGTATGGAGGGCCCTAGCTGACCTGCGTATAATGTGGCGCACGTGGCCCCGGTCCGGGTCTCGCTGGGTCTGAAGGTCTGCATGTCTGGAGTCCAGCGAGGGCCGTGGGTGGTTCTCCACAGCACCCACTGTGTGGGGCCGCTCCTTCAGAGCGACCCCTGCGCCGGCCGGGCGGAGGCCCCGGGGCCTGGAGGGGCCCGGGGGGGCAGAGTACGGTCGGGGTACGGGTGGAAGGGGGGCACCGGGGGAGGGGTAGCCGGGGGGGTCCGGAGCCCGGAGCTGGCTGAAGTACGGAACGCGCTCCGACGGGAGGCGGGCCAGGCGGCGCTGGAACTCCTGGTCGTCGATCAGGCTCCTGGAAACAAACAGATGTCCTCATCGCACACGCTACAGCAAATATATTATATATGAGATCAGAATGGTTCCTGGTTGAATAGACTACAAAGAAAAGGTGACTCAGTGAATCAGCTCTATATGGGATTGGCATTCATGCAATTGGTTCATCACATCTTCTTAGATTGTGGGGGGAGCAGGTGAATGAACACGATAAACTACAGCGTAACTGCAGCGACATAGATCCAAAGAACTGAAGGACTCTTTCAGTGAGAGGAGTGTATGGGTGAGGATGTCTCACCGTATCAGTGAGAGGATTGTGTGGGTGAGGATGTCTCTCTCCTGGCCGGGACCCAAATGAGGGAGGGCAGCAGTAGGGGGCACTGTGCTGGAGACCGCCCAATGGGAACCTTGGGATTCGACTCTGGGACTCCTGGAGAGAACAGCATGGTCGATCGCCATTTCGGATCCAGGTTGAAGCAAAGGAACCCAGCAAGGCAGAGGATGGATGATGAATGGGGTCGCAAAGATGTGGGGAGAGTCAGTCAGTCAGTCAGTCAGTCAGTCAGTCAGTCAGTCAGTCAGTCAGTCAGTCAGTCAGTCAGTCAGTCAGTCAGTCAGTCAGTCAGTCAGTCAGTCAGTCAGTCAGTCAGTCCAGTCAGTCAGTCAGTCAGTCAGTCAGTCAGTCAGTCAGGTCAGTCAGTCAGTCAGTCAGTCAGTCAGTCAGTCAGTCAGTCACAGTCAGTCAGTCATCAGTCAGTCAGTCAGTCAGTCAGTGTGTGTGTGGTGTGTGTGTGTGTGTGTGTGTGCGTGTGTGTGGTGTGCTGTGTGTGTGTGTGCGTGTGTGGTGTGTGTGTGTGTGTGTGCGTGCGTGCGTGCGTGCGTGCGTGCGTGCGTGCCTGCGTACAGTGCGTGCGTGCGTGCGTGCGTGCGTGCGTGCGTGCGTGGTGAACGGCGTGCGTGCGTGTGTACTGTAGCATGCTGCATGGCTGAGGTTGTCGGGGAACAGGGCCTGGTACTCCAGCAGGCCGTGGGAGCGCGCCGTCACCCCGAGGTGCAGCAGGGTGGGAGTCGGCATCCTTCCCTCCGCGGGCCCCTCCCTTTGGGGGTGCCGCTCGGCCCGCGGGCCCCTGGAGGAGTACAGGCCCCCGGCCATGGCGCTGCTACTGTTGGAGCGGAGAGGAGGGAGGGTCTGGGGCCATTGGGGGGGAGGGGGCAGAATGATGAATATTTGAAAATTGTATATTTGAATATTTAATATTTGAACGACATTCTCTGGTCCCCATAACGGCCATTTACAAGTAGCTCATGCAAGCCTTCGTTTAACCCCTAGAGGGCAAACTGAGCCACATTTACAGCCTTCCCCTGTTTTTTAAAACGATGTGCATTTGAGTCCAGAGTTGGACAAGGATCAAGGGAGAGTAGAACAGCATCAGTCACCTGGTATCTCCTGAGCGGGAGCGGGGCCTGGACCGGAGCGGAGCGGGGCCCCTAGAGGAGACGGGACACTGAGACCAGGGAGTGGCAGAGGGCCCCCATGAGGGAAAACATCAGGGGGAGCATTACCACTAAAGAGTGGGGATGGATCGGGGTAGGGGGAATCTTTAAGAATTGCTTCAATTTTCCTTATTTAGGTATTGACAGGAGAGCACACGTGTGGGTGATCACACCATGGGAACCGCCCATCGGGGCTTCAATGAAACATCCATTACATTTATCGGTCAAAATCACTTTGTTGTGCAGATTCTGAGCATTTTGCCTGAATGCTCCTGCCACAAATGTAGACAATATAGCCTTTGTGATTAGATATTTTGTGAAGTAGTAACAGCGATTGGCTGTTGTGTGGTCCACAAAGTCCTCACTGACCTGCACGTATTGATTCCAACACAAGTGCTCTGTTGCCATGGTTAACATTCTTGGCCGGCTGTCAGAATCGCCACTAGGACAAACGATGATGATGGTGAAGTGTGTTTAAGTTGTGACGGTTCGCTGTATATTGTGTATTATAGTAGTTTGTTATTGCACTCTTAGGTTCTATGGTTATTGGTTATGGTTTGTTGCCGTTTGCTTTGTCCCCTATTCATTCTGTTTTCTATTTGTTTCTTGGACTGGGGAGCAGTGACATAATTGATTGGCCAGCAAAAGCAATTGGTGTGCACCTGGGCCCGGGTGCCAACGCCCTATAAAAGCCTGCTTCCCCAGTCCTTCCCTCTCTGTTCTTTTCATTTCCTATTCAGCTCCCCAGCCATGCACACCCCTCAACACTTCTGTTGAAACAACACACACACAATCAACTCATGCATACACACTCCACACTGCTGATTTACTGACTTCCACATCCCGTATTTTGAATCATGATTTGAACACTTAAATTGGTTTATTTAATAAATACTTAATTATTTTGGAAAACTTTTGTCTCCCATCTTTTTTGTTGTGTAGCCTGGTGCCTGTAGGCCAGGTGCATAACAAAGTGAAGCCAAGAGATACCATCGTGATGGTTTGATCACACAGACCGCTATTGTCCTTTAAGCATTCGGGGCTGGACCGATCGGACACTATGACTCAACCTGAGGACCCCCTCCATGTCCATGTAGCCTCTAAAGCACCTGTGTGGCCTGGCCTCCTCCTGCTCCCAGGTCCCTCTCTGTGATGGTGAACTCCTGCTGCTGCCGCTCCTTCTCCTCCTCCACACGACGCAGCGACTCCCGGTACTCTGCCAGCTCCGTCTCCATGGTGATCTTAGGGGATGGAGATGATGATAGAAACACATTCACATGATTCAGGTCTGATGATTGACATCAAGAGTTATCAGCAACTTCAGGGACATGTGCGTGTTCAAATCCCTAAGTCAGTGTGACTATTTAATAATCATAGCTAGTGTTAGGGCTTTTTATAATTGATATATGTCAGGGAAGGGAATATTGGTGTGTCTGTGTGTTTGTGCATCTGTGTCTCTGTGTCTGTGTGTGTCTGTCTGCATGTGCGCGTGCATGTGTGTGAGTGTTTGTGCGTGTGTCTAACCTGACAGATGAGGTCCAGCTGGTAGAGGACAGTCCAGCCAGGTGTGTTCAAGGTGAGCACACACAGGATGCTCTCACCTGCCCCCAGTCTGCCTTTACTGGGACTCATCTGCACTACCTGACACACAAACACACACAATAAACATTTATACTATATTTATTTTAATTTAAATTGTCATTTCCATTCATTCTCTTTACTCTAAAAATGGATCTGGACGCATACAATACAACTTATTCCACATAGGGGTGTACCCACACACCTACCAAAGATCTTAACAGTCAATTTATGTACATCTCAAGGTCAGTTAATGACCTGTGTGGCCTGAATCCACCCCTTTCTGTTTGGTGCAGTTTGGACTCCCTCAAAGTTATGTTCCCAATGGATTTAATGGAACCCCATTAGCTGATGCCTAATGCAATCCTTGATATTGAGAAGAAAATCACAGACTTATGTCACCACTCAAATTTACATGAAAAAGGGAATAAATGAATCACGCACACACGCACGCACGCGCACACACACACACACACACACACACACACACACACACACACACACACACACACACACACACACACACACACACACACACACACACACACACACACACGCACACACGCACACACGCACACACGCACACACACACACACAGGTGCACCTGTGGGCCGTCCTGCTGAGGTAACTCCCAGCTGTACTGGACGGCCTCAGTGTGGGAGACGTTAGTCAGAGAGAGGAGTCTCGTAGATCGGGAGTGTACGGGTACGTCCCCCAGGGAAACACTCTCCTCAGACAGGAACACCACCTGCACACACACACACAACTCCTCATAGCCTTGGGCCGCCTACATCTCCCATGCCGCTTGTAGACTGGCAGAACAACCACTTCAACTCAGTGAATAAGGCCCTGTGACTTGTTTGACCTGCATTGACCAGAGGCCCCTCACTACCTGCGTTCATGTTTGTTATCTTTGGTCTCCTGTTGTTCTCTCCCCTCCCCATCTCTCCTCTCCTCACCCCTCCTCTCCTCTAACCTCTACTCTCTCCTCTTCTCTGGCCCCCTCCCTGACTTTCTGTCATATTTTTGTTGCAAATCTAGGACAGGGTATCCTATTCTAGGAAAGAGCAGCTCTGCAATGCAAAGAGAGTGTATTATCCTTTTTTGTGTGGAGCTGTGTCTTCTATTGGTTTCTTTACTATTCTCCTCTCCTCTGTGGACTAAAGACAATAATCTCCTGCTCATTCATCTGCCTCTCCATGTCTCAGCGCTGTAGCTAAGGTCCCCTCACCTGTTTAGGTAGGACTATAGCTTAGGACCCTCTTACCTGTTCAAGTAGAACTATAGGGGGACCCTCTCACCTGTTCAAGTAGGACTATAGCTGAGGACCCTCTCACCTGTTCAGGTAGGACTATAGCTAAGGACCCTCTTACCTGTTCAGGTAGGACTTTAACTGAGGACCCTTACCTGTTCAGGTAGGACTATAACTGAGGACCCTCTTACCTGTTCAGGTAGGGCTATAGCTGAGGACCCTCTCACCTGTTCAGGTAGAGCTATAGCTAAGGACCATCTCACCTGTTCAGGTAGGACTATAGCTAAGGACCATCTCACCTGTTCAGGTAGGGCTGCTTTCTGCACACAGGGCACGGACGGCAGGCAGACATGATCCGAGGGGCCCAGTGCCCTGGGATCAAACCCCCGACCCTCAAAGCTCACCACGGTGGAGTCGCCCCCTCGCGTGTGTATCACGATGTCCACCTGGAGACACGATGCACAACGTCCCTTGAGCCTGAACTTCAGGAGAGGGGACCACAACAAATACGGCACTCTAGGGCAGTCCAAGGCCCTGAGCGTACAACACATTCTGCATTTACATAGCACTTTTCTAGGTACCTAGCTATGGAGGACTAAATGTGACACAATTAAATAAATAAATACACCATTAAATAATTACTTAAATGTGTCATTAATGAATTAAAATTGGAATTAAATACATAAATGTGTAATTAAATGTGTCATTAATTCATTCAAATACCGATTCATTTAATGTAAAATACATATATAATTATTTCACTATTTACATTTACATTTCATGGTCCTGCCTTGCAGTGCTTCTTGAATTGTCAAACTGTCAAACTCACCCATCAAAAGTTGGTAGGCGGAACCTAACGCCTGATTGGTTACCCTGCGCATCAAGCCAAGACAAATCAATTCCAGATAATGGATTGATGCAGAGCTAGTGAGTGCGGAAATTACTCCAAGAACTTCAAATAAGTTCCTCTGCTTTTACTAGCTACATGCTCTGGGTCAGCAGGTCCTGCTTCTACATCCTCTGCTAAGTTTAAAATGTCTCTCACCAACTCCCTGGAAAGTTCATGGAGATCCTCCATCGTTTCTATCCAGGTACTCTACTTCAGACAAAAGCAAGGGATCAGACTAGATTCGCGTTAGACCCACCCACTGAGTTTGATGAGTGAGTTTGACAGTTTGACAATTCAAGAAGCACTGCAAGGCAGGACCATGAAATGTAAATGTAAATAGTGAAATAATTATATATGTATTTTACATTAAATGATTCGGTATTTGAATGAATTAATGACACATTTAATTACACATTTATGTATTTAATTCCAATTTTAATTAATTAATGACACATTTAAGTAATTATTTAATGGTGTATTTATTTATTTAATTGTGTCACATTTAGTCCTCCATACCTAGCATGTGTGTTTGTGTGTGTGTTGGGGGCAGGGGGTGGGTATGACACCTCATCCACTACCAGTGTGTAGCACTATTTGAGTGTTGCACGGCTGCAAGTATGCACCAGAAAGCTCAGCACACACTGGCCTTCAGAGGGAGAGGAGGAATGATGACACTATCCAATTTGCGACCGGGGGATGATTAGGGGATGGGTATTGTGCCTGGACACCGGGGTTAGAATACCTACTCTGTGAGTGGCTTGGGAACTGGGAACATAAGTGACCACAGGGAGTCAGGACCTTGGCTTAACATCTCATCCCAGAGATGGTGATCGTTGAGGGGACAGGGTCTCCGTCCTGGGGCATTGGGTATATTGCAGGCCAAGGGGATGAGCCCCCCCTACTGGCCCTCCAACACCAGCACCAGCAGGACCAACCCTGATCGGCCTCCAGAGAGGATTGATATGCTGACAGCCAGTGTTGCTATGCAGATAGGCAGTACTGCTATACAGGTAGCCAGTATTTCTATGCAGGTAGGCACTACTTCTATGCAGGTAGCCAGTATTCCTATGTGGTTAGCCAGTATTGCTATGCAGCTAGCCAGTATTGCTATGCAGCTAGCCAGTATTGCTGGCTATATGCAGGTGCTATCTTCCGCAAAATCTCAAACTGAAAACTCACCTGTTCAGAGTTCACCTAGACTCTGCATAGACATCCAGTCCCCTTCGCCCACTATCGTGTTTATGTTGTACATCCTGGCACTTAATGTACACACTTGGTTGTATTTATTCATAGTGCATAATTGTGTAGAATCTGCATTAGCTAGCTTTCGCCGCTCTATACAGGGAATGAGTTAACCTAGAGATTGTAAATGCTTGGCACTTGGTTCTATGAACATCTTTACTGTATCGACAGCGATATAGTGTTTAACTACATGACAAATGTACTTATTGTAGGTCGAAATGGATAAAAGCGTCTGCTTAATGCCCTCAATGTATAGGTAAATGTAAATGCTAGCTACCTGCCGTGAAGAACGTTGACGATTACTCTGGGCAGTTATTTCTTAACAAATAATTATTTTATTTATTTCATTTATAATATTTTGAACTGCATTATCATGGTGCGCTTTGTATTGGAGGATTGTATACCAGAATAAAGAATATTTATTTGTGAGGGGTCGAATGGGTCGGGTTAGCTCAGGTAGAGCGGATTGACTTGTAACCGGAAGGGTGCTAGTTCAATCCCCGGATCCTCGACAAGCTGGCTGTCGCCCTGTATGGTTGACCATCGGTGGGTGGATGTGTGAATGAATGTAATGCAAGTCGCTTTGGAAAAATACGTCTGCTGAATGCCTTAAATATAAATGAAAAAATATAAAGTTTATATTGTAAACCTAAGGAACTTACATTGTACACTTTAGCCTCCAGAGGTGAGAAGAGCCACTCCAGCTGGGCCGTCCTCCCAGGACGGACCTCCCCCCGGGGGGTGAGACAGCACAGCAACGGGTGGTGGAAGTTCTGCTCCTGAAGCTGCTGCAGAGGATATGCATCCACCTCATAGTGCACCACCACCGCACTGCTGTTATACAGGTCATACACCTGGAAGGGAGAGGGAGGGGAGAGGGTTGGGGGGGTTGACCACCAACCACCCCACTGCTGTTATACAGGTCATACACCTAGGAGGGAGAGGGAGGGGAGAGATAGGCATAGAGAGAGAGAGGGGGGAGGGATAGATATAGAGAGAACGAGATGGAGGGAGAGAGTGATAAGATAGTGAGAGAGAGAGATGTGAAGGACGGAGAGAGAGACGGAGAGAGAAACGGAGAGAGAGACAGAGAGATTGGGGATCTGAAAGCCAGTTAGAAGTAGTATGAGAGTGTTCCTGTGCTACTAAAGCCGCTACCGCTGGGACTTCCTCCTGAACAGGGCTATGTCACGGAGTACGGCAAGAAGATGTGACCCAACCCACCTGTCTGGGAGGTATCAAGACCCCAACAGCCACGGGAGAGAAGACATGTTGAAGACGGCTGAAGTGAAGATACGGTCTGTCTCTCTCCACTGTCACACCCTGGAAGTTAAGCTGCGCCCAAATATGGCCATGGACCTCTTGATTACCCTTCAGTTTGCTGATAACAAATGATGCCAATGTATTTGTGATGGGATAAAGCTCCGTGTGCAGGTTCGAGTGAGGCCTACCAGGATCTCTCGGCCGTGTGAGAGTTTGAAGACCACAGGCAGCCGGTGGGATCCGGCAAAGTCGTGTCTGAGACGGACAAAAGTTACCATCGGTTCACGTTAGTTTATTGTGACATGGTAACCATGACGTTATGAGGATGAGTAGGGTTTCAAGATTATAGAGTTGCACTGTGAATGATGCTCTAAAAAGACAGGCCAACACCTGTAGGTGAGCTGCAGCGCCCTCTGCTGGCCAGGAGGCAGCGTTCCAGAGCGGGGAGAGACGCTGAAGAGGCAGTTATCCTGGACCTGCCACATGGAAGAAGAAAAAACTGAACCAAGAGAGATAGAAGGAGAGGCAAATACAGAGACAGGGAGGGAGAGAACGTAGGGAGAGAGGGAGATTGAGAGCCATATACAGATAGAGGGAGGGGGAGGGACAGAACATGGGGAGAGAGAGAGGGAGAGGCATATACAGAGACAGGGAGGGGGAGAACATAGGGAGACAGAGTGGGAGGGATAGGGTTTAGAGGGGGAGGGATGTGAAGGCTGGCAAGAGTGACATCAGGG
>OLKM01002325.1:0-10000 GCA_900291075.1 Melanogrammus aeglefinus | reverse complement strand
CAACATTTCATCTCCATCAGCGACTGCTGCTCGGTGTTCGACGTGTGAGCATCATATGACTAGAACAGGGTTAGTATGAGGCCCCTGTGGGTGGGCTCATAGTCGTTGGTACCTGCGTGTTCATGGCACTGTTGAGCTGCAGGATGAGGCTGAAGCCTTGTCGGGGACAGTCCTCGGTGGGGGTGGTTCTGAGGTGGAGGATCTGGTGGTGCCTGGGCAGAACCAGGCCACAGCCCGGAACCACAGACACTGAGCCGGCTAAGGGGGAGGACTGGTTGGGGTGGAGGTTGAAGGAGAGGGGCAGGTCTCCGGAGTTCTGGAGCAGAACCGTCCGGTAGGAGAGGAGGCTCAGTGCTGGGAAGACCTGAGGACAGGAAATAGTCAACGGCCCATTGGTCAATCCCAACGAATGATATGAGAGGAGCGCTCTGGTCAGGGGAATACATTTTCAAAAGGTCTAGTAAAAATACAATATATATATATTATATATATATACTGTATATGTATATATATATATATATATATTTACACTCAAACAAAAATAAAAATGTGGATATAATCTTTAAACCTAGGTGGTTATATAATGACTTTCTTAGAGAATGAAAAATGGTAAGACAACCACCAAAGAAATGTAATAATCATGTGTTATAGGGGGATTATTTGTTTATCAACCCGGCGGATGCGCACGCAGGAAAGATGGCAAAAAGAAAATTTGTTTGATTTGATCGATTCCCATTGATGAGCGGTGATTATTCTTCAAAACGAAAGCTGGTAAATTGTGAAAAATGAATTCAACTGTAATCAGACAACGCTGTTATATGCTAGTGACCCTAGAGTATCTGTGGTATAAAGGCTGGGACGAATTTTGAATTATAATTATACAATCCACAACGTTAGCTCTCTGGCTATTAGCTTAGCGGACTAGAATACCTCCTGTTGCCAAGTTGTAGCTACGGTCCGTCCTATTTATGTGAAAAACTTTGTATTTGGATTGTAAAACCCATGAAAATGTAAATGAATAATCTTTATTTCTTTTCTTTGGCAAGTGACCATGGTATAAGCGGGATAATGCCCTTCGAGGTGTCCCAAACATGTTTGATCGATCGTAATTAAAGGGGACTACTATTTGTGGGAGATTAACTCAAACAGAGTAGGCTATACATTTAATAAGCATGTAATATGAATAAGAAAAAGCATAATTATTAAAGTATTTGATAATTACTGTCTAGAAAGGTCAGTTGTGGCTTATATTGACTAGTATTTGCTAGTACGGTATTGAATGGTATTAATATAGGCTTTCTCCTTGGCTAGTATCTCACCACAGTGGGGGGCTGCAGAGTGCAGCGTGGCACAAAGTGCTCCCGGCCCAGCTGAAAGGAGTGACCTATGACCCGGAGGGTCACACACCAGGACGGGAACAGGAGCCCCTCCTCCACCTGGCCCGGCTCTCGCAGCACCTGGTGGGGTAGTGAATATTGATAGGAGTTTAGCATCAAATATGTGTGACGTAGTTCAAAGGATCAGGAGAATCAAGTTCCTTTCACTAAACAACCTCTGAACCAATGTTTATGTTTCCTATAGCTACTTATAAAGCTGTGAACAACTGGGTTTAATGTAATTTCTTAAAAGAATATTGTATAAGATAATATACGATTCTTCCATTTGGGAATATATACTGTATGGAACCCTTTTAACAAAAACAAAATTTTGAACGGGAACAGGGATGATGACTCAGTATTTGGGTAACACTTTGTATTAAGGTACACATATTTGCCATTTACTAGGTGCTTATTAAAATGCCTATTAGTAACATCCTGGCAATTTATAAGCAATTAATAGGCATAATACCTTATTCTGTATAACCTTATTTTACCCATACTACTCCATTAAATTAATGGAGTTTAACAAAGTCTCGGTTAAATAATTTGATTAAGTCAGAGATAAATGTATCTGTTAAATGTTTATCTTTTTTGTTTGCTGATTTAGTGCATTTTAAGCACCTGTGTTGTAACTGGCATTGATGCACAAGACTATAGTTATGCAATGCTTAAAATGGAATAGTTGACCAGGGGACCTGGTTTTGTCTTTGTACTTTGTTTTGGTTCAGTGCAGTAATCTGAATGCCATTTTGAGTCTTTTCTGTATGGCTTGACTGTTTGCTATTCAAAATAAATAAACCTGCATCTGTGATAACTTGGCTATCTTCTAACTACTATGTATGCTGTAATGACTTAAATAAATGTGAAGAGGTTTCAACTTTAGAATAGGGAACATGTTTTGATTTAATGAGACTTGAATAATAGTTAATACGGGTAATATTACCACTTGTAGTTTTGCTTTGTATTCCATAAGAATAGACTATACTAATAGAGTAATAGAAAGGGAATGACTATTCTTGTGCTATTGACCCTTTACAAGGCCCCAATGATGCCTTGGTTACTTATTAGCGTCGTATCATATCCAATAACGGCTTTATTTACAGTAATTAAACATTAATTAGGAGGTTAAATTGGGTGAAAGCTTAATTAATGGAGTAGTAAGGGTAAATTAAGGTTATACAGAATAATGTATTAATATGCGTCTAATAATTACTAATAAAGGGCAAATATTTTACTAATAGGCATATTAATAAGCAACTAGTTAATGGTGAATATGTGTATCTTAATATAAAGTGTTACCAGTATTTGCTTTGAATACAGATGGTCTGATACATTCTTACTTTATAAATGGCAAAACACTCCAGCTGTGCTCCATGCAGTGCATTGAGCTGTTTGGGGTCGTAGCTCACACCAAACGAAGTGGACTTTAGTGGACTCAGGTCACATGACACAGGAGATACAGCGAATGGGGAGTCAGGGGCAGTGGTCCAAACCAGACTACAGCACAGAATCAAAGACAAGAACATAATAATCACTCCATTCTTACAGTGCAGAAGGAAGATGGAACAAACGGTGTATTTTTTATATAGGACACTTTTGTCCTTAGCCACCTATTTTTAAATAGATGTAAAAATCAGTTGCAGGATGTCTTTAGATGCATAGTGGAGATAAGGATTCAAACCTAGGAATTTTCAGTTGGGAGTCCAACATCTTAACCCTCTAGAGCAGGGGTCTGCAACTGGCAGCCCACGGCCCATAACTGGCCCGCAAGACATAATATCTGGCCCGCCAGATTAGTTATATTACATATTTTTTAGAATATCGAATATCTATATCTGTTAGCTGAAATGTAAAGGGCCGGATATATTAAAAAAAAAAAATTCTTTCAGAACCGTTTTTGAATTTAAATGTATCAAATCCTGCTACTACTCCCCGAAGGTTAGAGACACACTCGTCACGATCACGCGTAAGCTGCAAGGGGCTGAGCGTGAGTTTTGGAAACTTCAATATTACATGAAACGGAACCCCCCTCTATAGGCCTATATACAACAACAATGGCATCCCAACATTACGTATTTTTGTGCGATACTGCACGCAGAGAAAGGCAGGAGCTTTTGAAAAAAGTCAACAAAAGATTTAAGATGCCAAGCTCTGAGACTTTGCTGTTAAACACAAGTAGTCTCTGATGAGGCTACAGCTCTACTTATGTTGAGTAGGTTAGGAATGGAGGTTTGTGTGCGCAGTCAATCAGCACCCACCATGGTGTGTGTATATGTGCGTGTGGGCAGTCAGTCAGCACCCGCCGTCGTGTGTGTGTGTGTGTGTTGTGTTGTGTGAAGTGTTTTAAGAATGGTTGGCTGCTTTTTTAGGTGCGCACTACTGCCCTCTCTCCAGTATAATGCCTTTCTACACTGCCAAGCCAGTTCGGTCGAGGCTTGGCACGCCCGGTGATTTCACCGTCTTATCTCAAGTTTCTGGGGTAAAATCGAGGGGGTAAAATCCCCCGTTCGTCACAGCGCAGGCTTTCTTGGTTCACTGGAGAAGGTGAGGCTGCGCACGGACTCAAGACCTCTTTAAAATAATATGCATATTACCGAATGTTTTAATCTTTTTATGAATGAAGACACCCGTATGCAAGAAAGAGTTCACGTCTGAGTGAAGGCTAGAAACGCAATTAACTATTTACAAGTGTAAAAACACCAATGTATTCTTTATTTTGCTGACCACTTGTTTTTTTACTGACAAAAGCATCGTAACCGTGAACCGTGAACCGTAAAGCCGTCGCATTTACATCAGAATGTAACCCAATAAACCGCCAATGTGTGTAGGTTCCAGGAGGGTAAATTGGGGTGCTAGCTCAAGCAGCCAATTTACCTCGGGCAATGTAAACGCGCGGACCGTGCAGCGAAAAAGGCGTGCATAAGACGGCATATACACTTCCAAATATGCAGACAGGAAAGGAGGAGCGGCTTTAAGTGTGGCCTTTGCATACAACAGACCCTTCCTACGGACTCCGCTGGAGAACCAGGTTGACAAATGCATGTTTTTCACTTTATCTTCATATTTAGGGTTAAATTACAAGATCAGCAAATAAAGTCATTCAAAGACGGAAAAAAAAAACGGAATGTCCCACGCTCGGCTACATTATGAAATAACTTATTTTGCTTTTTTAATGCAACAATCACAATCACGTTTGCTGTTTATAACGTGATCAGCCATGACATTTAGGGCATACACTTGTTTATATGTACGTCTTTTAAAAGTCATCTAGTGCTTGGTAGGCATATGACTAGCCAGCTGACGGGCCTGCATCGCAGTTCCAGATGCACTTTCATTAATCAATTCCTAGTTGCCGACCCCTGCTCTAGAGTCTAGACTAGCATATCCTGCGCCCAGCCTACTCAGGAGTGTTGTATTGTACCCCCCTTGAATGAAGGATGACTTGCTAAACAACAGGTACACAAGAAGCCCTGGATGTGTTAGCAGGCACCTGACTTTCCCCTTTGTACGGTTTGTGACGCAGACAGACTGCGAGGAAGAGGGGGAGGGAGTGGATGGAGCACAGTTGAAGACCAGCTCGGCGGGCTCCACGGTGATGTGGGAGGAAGATGATGAGGAAGAGAGGTGGGAAAGACCTCCTGAAGAGGCTTGGTAATACTCCTCCGTGAGGGAGTTCTCAGAGAGGATGTCTGGGCTCTCTGCACTCCGCTCGCTCGACTCCTGGAGAAAACAGAGAACCCCCAATGTCAGAATGGGAACCTCTCAACAAACACACAAACCCGGAACTCTTCCTCTAAACAAACTATAGCTAGTTTTGTTCATTAGCTGCACATAGGGGATTGGCGATAACACATTGTGGACTCAAAGTACTGGGAGGCCTTTTTCTCTCTGAACCTGGAAGATCTACCACTCCAAAGAAGACATCACGAGAGCTGCACATTTGAATCCATAAATGAGGCTGAGTATATGTGTGGCATTCCGCAGCTGTGACGGCAACAGCAGTAGACAAACTTGTCAATCTTTCGCATGTGAGTCATTCCTCTCTCAAAGCACTGTTATTGATTTATTCATGTTTATTATTTCAAGCCTCAAGAAATTAAAAGATTAGCCACATTAAGCTCCTCATGTCCCCCCCCCATCCCCACCCATCCCTGTGGTACCTCATCTAGCAGACACAGCGCCCCCTGGTGGTCCAGGCGCAGGCTGCGGTTCTGCAGCATGGCACTGAGCTGGTCCGGAGGGTACTGCGTTAGCCCGCGGTTCCGATGGAGCCGGTACGTGGTCAAGTGTTTGGGTCGGAGGACGGCTGGCTTCTGGAGCTCAGAGTGGCAGGTACCGATGACATCAAGAAACACGGGGCCCTAGAGCCAATACAAAAAAATAGGTCACAGGTCATCACTGGGTAGTATCTAGATAGCTTGTGATTGTAAACATTGCAGAGTCAGTGTATTGGGTCTGAAATACAGATTGTATAAAGAGGTCTGAATGTACACATTTTAAATCCTGTGTTAAGGCCGACCTACCCTATGCAGTATAAGACAAGCAACCCTCCGGTGGTGTATCATGGGGGATCGGGGCCTGTACGCCACCTTTAATGTGATATGGCTGTTTGGCTGCAGAGTGCCCCCTGTTGGCTGGACGCTGAACACGCTGTGACCACAGCCGTCCAAATCCCATTGGTAGACGGCCTCACAGTGGGAGGAGTTCACCAGATCCACGTTTCTCATGGCCGCCTGTCCTTGGTCAAGATGGCCAAAGTCCAGCATGGAGCAGGATAAGGTCACGATGGGGCCTGAACAACAACATGAGTCCATAGGTTAAAGTAAATCCTTGTGAGCTTTCATCCTGAACTCTATGTTCTAATCCTTTTGGGTCAAAGGGATTTATGCAAATGACTTGTTTGAAGGTGGTCCAGTAATGAGCGAGAACACTGCAGCCGTAATTCACGAAAACAGGCTTCAGGGAATCCTTTGCAGCAATAGCACCCTGTCAATATGTGTCCCCAAAAGGGCTGTTTTTTACCAACGACTCAGAATATATTCTAACATTATGGAAAGTATCCTGCAGAGAAACACTTGTTTTCTCTTTACCTTTGGCTTTTTTCCGGCCTGGTTGTTTTTTTGCATAATCGAGTCTCGCTCAAAGAGAAGTCTCAATCTGAAATCTTGTTGTGGCCTAATTGCAGGAGGCAATACTATTGTCATTAAAATCTTAATTCTCCTTCACCCAAATATTTTAGATGACAGTAAATAACTAGTCCAACACCACAAACTTTCCTCTCTCCAGCTCTCACTCACGTTTCAAAATCTCTTCCTGCAAAAACTGAGCTCTTCTCATTGAGCGAGCCCCAACTAAATGGATGGTCCTAGAATGTTTATGAATAATTAATTCATAAGAAAGGCTATGATTGACTGCCAACAACTTATATCTACAAATGGCCTTCATCCACATACCTATACAGGTCCCGGTGAGTTTGAGCTGGGTTTTGTTTAACGCCCCTGGACACACAAGAGTCAAGTAGTCGACTGCAACAGTGTCCACAACAACTGGGCTGTAGAGGACTGTAGCTCTGAGCGATGCCCCAGGCGCAACCTCCCCAGAGCTGACATTACAGCTAAACTCGGACCCCAGCTGGGGTGTCCCCCCTTGCAGGCAAGAGAAGGCAAACGATGCAGTCACCTGGAGGAAAGGTGAAAGGAGAACTCAGAGACATGGGAGTATAGAAACAGAAATTAACATTATGTTTTACTATTTACACACTGATCAGAAGCTTTCATCCAAACAAACTAGCCTGCAAAACAGGGGTGAGGCTGTGGACATTGGGGATCAAACATTGGGGCTGTGAGACAATACCCTAGCCACTATTAGACCATCATGTTTTTGCTATTTTAAATTCCCTAGTCTTACCACTCTGACTTAAGATAATATCTTAAGGCCAAAGTAGATGTTCGAGGACCAGCTCAAATCAGGCTGAACAGGGCGTGTCACTTTTCATATTCAAGCAATAATGTGTCCGAAAGTGGGAAACTGTAACTGCGTCATTAGCAAACTCAAACTGAGGCAGCAGTTGTAAACTGTAATAAAGTGTAGAATATCTAAGTAGCAAATCAGGAAATAAAGTGTTACTCCTTGTTACTGCAGTCCTGGTTTCCGGCTCTGGGTGCTACCCTGAAGATTTTATTCCCGTACAGGGACTTCAATAATCTATGTTTTGACGTTCTAAAAGGTTGGGGGATGAATTAGACCAGAGCCACCTTTGCTACAGAGGATACTGCAAGTGGTACATGGGATTTTATTCTAGACCCATTTACAAAGAAATAATGTCGATAATTGAAAATAAATATATTATAAATATTGTTTAGTGAATGTAGTATTATGGCATGTTATAATTCAAAACATGCGCCACATGCTCCCACTAGGTCTGATTATGCAAAATAACAACCTTGCCATTACCTAGACCTTGGAAAGCTGCATTCAGCTACTATGCCGCACATAGCTGGAATAACTTCCTTAAGATCTGAGAAGTGCTCAACTCCTGACTACATTTAAAATCAAGGTATTATTTTATTCAAATGTCTCATATGTATTTATTGAAAATCTATTTTCTTTGATAAATTACATGTTTTGTATGTACAGCACATGGAGTCTAGCCTGGGTATACTAATGCTGCATTGCGCGCGATTTGATTTCGCGCTGCTAGGCAGTCTGGATTCCATGGATCCAATTTTCGCTTGAGATAGGGCACCAGTCACAGAACGGGGAGGGACGGAAAGACGATGATGATGTCTATGCGACACACCGAAGCTTGTAGTTTACGGATCAAAAATGGCAGCAGACGAGTTACCTTTCAATTAGCCTGGTCCTACCAGACCGTCGTACTTCATTTCATTTGTACAGAAGGTCTGGAACTGCCCAATTGACAAACGTTCACTCACTTGGAGGTGGGTGTCTCTTGAAGTTTTAAAATGATTGGATCTGCCCAGTGCCACTCTGGATCTGCCATAACCAATCGCATGGCGTTTGGTCGTGACGTATGTATGCGACGAGACCTTCCCACTTTGGAGCCCAGCTGGAAAATCTAACTTTTTCCAAACCCAGTGGGGGAGAAAGTCGCACGAACCATCATGGGCCACCGAACAAACACTTATCAGCAAAGCTTGTTCTTGCTCCACGGCTTAATTGATTGATATCTGCAGCGCCACCACGATGAGCTGCGTCTCTGTATCCTCCATTGTTCTTCCGTCGAGTGTTCCAATACCCGTAACTGTCTCGTACTTGACTGAGCCAAAATTTGAGTACACAGTAACGTTCCAATTCAGATTGCGCGAAAAGAATACACTTAAGGACCGCGGAATGTCCTGTACTCAGAAACGGGCTAATCGTGCTAAGTTGGATCGAAGGACACTCTCTCCGTACTCAACGGCAGCCATGCTTAGCACGGTAGCGGAGAAAGGCGGAGCCAGGCTGAGCGCTCAACTCGGAAAAAATAATGTGCCGTGTTCCAATTCCCGTACCTGTCCGTCACTTACTAGCACAGAAGATAGTGACAGCAGTAACGTTCCATCAAATCCGGCGAAAAGAGTAGTACTTCAAGGACCCCGGATGCCGTACTCAAGATAGGGGCTATCGGGTGAAGTTGTGGATCAAGGACACTCCCGTACGCAAAACGGCAGCCATCTTAGCGTACGTAGCGAAGAGGCGGAGCAGGCTGAGCGCTCAACTCAAAAAATAGTAGAACCTATAAGACCTTGATATGATATCATAATGATCCGATGACAGTCGACTTTAATAACTTTAATCACAGAGTAAACCCCTACTATATGACTTAAGATGAAAAGGTCTAATGCTGCTTGTTGTATGTATTTGTAGACAAAAAAGCATAGCCTGACATGACTTTAAGATAACACCTACCCGAGCAATTGGTCTGTCCTCCGTCAGGAGAGGAGGTAACGTGCAACGACGTCTGGCGGCATTCTCCACATTTGCTGCATTTAACGAACCCATATTGCACAACTAGAGATGTTGTAAAACCACCAGACGGGACTTTATTATCCAAACTTTCAAAGCGGATGTTTTTTTGGCAGGGTGACGAGCGTCGGCTTGTCGCGGAGAGTTCCGTAAGTGCGCCACGGAGGGAGTAGCGCGATGTTGGGAACAGCACGTCACACTGAGAAATAGTGTACTCGAAGGATGGAGTAACGGGATAGTGCAGAAAGTGTACTCGTCCCTTTAAGTATATGGGCCCCTACTCATGGGAAGTTACGGGTATTGTGAGACACGCACTGGTCTTCCTCTGACGTACACTGAAAACTGTGCTGCGAGGGACCTTGGACGTCATCGTTGCTCAGCACCACTCCCTGCTGTTTTCGCTGAATTGGGTCCACACAGACAATTTTGTTCGGGCGGGCAAAATCCCACTAACAGCCCAGGCCCAGACTGACTACGAAGGGAAAGTGAGAATTTGGCCGGGAAATAAGGCTGGGGCGGGCGGAAGGCAGGCCTATGCCTTAGATACGTGTTCCAAGTAGTGTTATGAACGCAAGTTTATTTTGTAACAAGAGCACTTTTCGCGTTTAAACTTTCAATACCAAGAAGGATGTCTTTGCCGCTGCTACCAACAG
>OLKM01002324.1:63752-74204 GCA_900291075.1 Melanogrammus aeglefinus | reverse complement strand
TTTTTTCAAAGAAAGCGAAAAAAGAAACTTTTTTTTTCCCCCTTTTTTGAAAACCACCAATTGGTTTTTTTTTTTTGGTTTTTTTTTTTTTGCCCTTTCAAATGAAAAAAAAAAATTAAAAATTTTCCCCACCTTCAAAAATGGTGGGGAGCGTGCATTATACAACCCCATTTTTTTGTGAGATAGTAACGAAACCGTTTGCATTGGAAATTAAACAAGAAATATCAAAACATTTTTTCCTTTGTTGTTTTTAATGCGTGCATAAAGCTTTTTTCCAGAGCGAAAAGGAACACGTTTTGACCAAATGTTGTTTTTTTTTTTTGCTCAAAAATTGAATAAACTTCCACTTCCAATTGTGGAGAGTGACCAATTTTATAACCATTTGGTGAGATTAGTAACACGTTTTGCATTTAAATTAACCAGAAATATCAACATTTCTCTTTTTATGTTGTGCAGAAATGATTTTTCAGAGCGAGAAGAACCACCTTTTTTGACCAATGTTTGTCATTTTTTTGCTTTCACAAATGATGATAAATTCCACATTATTTCCAAATGGGTGGAGCGTGGGCATTATAAAACCAATTGGTGAGATTAGTAACAACGTTTGCATTTAATTTACACAGAATAATCAAAATTTCTTCTTTTATATTGTGTGCAAGACATGCTTTTCAGAGCGAAAGAACACCTTTTTGACAAATGTTGTTTTTTTTGCTCAAAATGAATAAATTCCACTTCCAAATGTTGGAAGAGTTGCAATTATAACCATTTGGTGAGATTAGTTAAACACGTTTGCAGTTGTAAATTACTTAGAAATATCTCATACATTTCTTGTTTTTATGCGTGCAATAAAGGCTTTTCCAAGAGCCGAAAGAACAGTTTTGACAATATGTTGTTTTTTTTGCTCCAATGAATGAATCCATTTTCCAATGGTGGAAGAGTGACATTATAAATAAACCATTTGGTGAGATTAGTAACACGTTTGCATTGAAATTAACAGAAATATTATACATTCCTTTGTTTTCATGTGTGTGCAAAATGCTTTTCAGGACGACGAAAGTAACCACCGTTTTGGACAAATGTTTTTTTTTTGCGTCAAAAATGAATCAATCCCACTTCCATATGGTGGAGAGGTATTGCATTATAACCATTAGGTGTAGATTAGTAAACACGTTTGCATTGAAATTAACAGAAATATCAACATTTCTTGTTTTTATGTGTGCAAAATGCTTTTCAGAGCGAAAGAACACCTTTTTGACAAATGTTTGTTTTTTTGCTCAAAATGAATGAATTCCACTTCCAAATGGTGGAGAGTGGTATTATAACCATTTGTTGAGATTAGTAACGCGTTTGCATTGAAATTAACAGAAATATCAACATTTCTTGTTTTTATGCGTGCATAAAGCTTTTCAGAGCGAAAGAACACCTTTTTGACAAATGTTGTTTTTTTTGCTCAAAATGAATAAATTCCACTTCCAATTGGTGGAGAGTGACATTATAACCATTTGGTGAGATTAGTAACACGTTTGCATTGAAATTAACAGAAATAACATTTCTTGTTTTTATGTGTTCAAAATGCTTTTCAGAGCGAAAGAACACCGTTTTGACAAATGTTGTTTTTGCTCAAAATGATTAAATTCCACTTCCAAATGGTGGAGAGTGACATTAAAACCATTTGGTGAGATTAGTAACACGTTTGCATTGAAATTAACAGAAATATCAACGTTTCTTGTTTTTATGTGTGCAAAATGCTTTTCAGAGCGAAAGAACACCTTTTTGACAAATGTTAGTTTTTTTGCTCAAAATGAATAAATTCCACTTCCAAATGGTGGAGAGTGGCATTATAACCATATGTGGTGAGTTAGTAACACGTGTTTGCATTGAAAATTAAACAGAAATATCAACATTTCTCTTGTTTTTTATTGTGTGCAAAAAGTGCTTTTCAGAGAGCGAAAGAAACACCTTTTTGACAAATGTTTGTTTTTTTTGCTCAAAAATGAATGAATTCCACTTCAAAATGGTGAAGAAGTGGTATTATATACCATTTTCTTGAGATTAGTACACGCGTTTTGCATGGAAATTAACAGAAAATATCAACATTTCTTGTTTTTATGCGTGCATTAAAGCTTTTTCAGAGCGAAAGAACCACTTTTTTTGACCAATGTTGTTTTTTTTTGCTGCTCAAAATGAATAAATTCCACTTCCAATTGGTGGAGGAGTGACATTATAAAACCATTTGGTGGGGATTAGTAACACGTTTTGCATTTAAATTAACAGAAATATCAACATTTCTTCTTTTATGTGTGCAAAAATGCTTTTTCAGGAGCGAAAGAACACCTTTTTTGAACAAATGTTTTTTTTGTTTGCTCAAATGAATAAAATTCACTTCAAATGGTGGAGAGTTGCATATAACCATTAGGTGAGAATTAGTAACACGTTTGCCATTAAAATTAACAGAAATATTCAAACATTTCTTGTTTTTTATGTGTGGCAAAATGCTTTTCAGAGCGAAAAGACACCTTTTTTGACAAATGTTTTTTTTTTTTGCTCAAATGGAATAAATTCCACTTCCAAATGGAGGAGCAGTGGCTATTATAACCATTTGGTGAGATTAGTAACACGTTTGCATTTAAATTAACAGAAATCTCACATATTTCTTCTTTTTATGTGTGGCAAAATGCTTTTCAGAGCGAGAAGAACACCTTTTTGACAAAATGTTTTTTTTTTTTTTGCTCAAATGAATATAATTCCACTTCCAAATGGTGGAGAGTTGCATTATAACCATTTTGGTGAGATTAGTAACAAGGTTTGCATTTGAAAATTAACAGAAATATCCAACATTTCTTTGTTTTTATATGTGTGCAAAATGCTTTTCAGAGCGAAAGAACACCTTTTTGACAAATGTTTGTTTTTTTGCTCAAAATGAATGAATTCCACTTCCAAATGGTGGAGAGTGGCATTATAACCATTTGGTGAGATTAGTAACACGTTTGCATTGAAATTAACAGAAATATCAACATTTCTTGTTTTTATGCGTGCATAAAGCTTTTCAGAGCGAAAGAACCCCTTTTTGACAAATGTTGTTTTTTTTGCTCAAAATGAATAAATTCCATTTCCAATTGGTGGAGAGTGACATGATAACCATTTGGTGAGATTAGTAACACGTTTGCATTGAAATTAACAGAAATATATACATTTCTTGTTTTCATGTGTGCAAAATGCTTTTCAGAGCGAAAGAACACCTTTTTGACAAATGTTGTTTTTTTTGCTCAAAATGAATCAAATCCACTTCCAAATGGTGGGGAGTGGCATTATAACCATTTGGTGAGATTAGTAACACGTTTGCATTTAAATTAACAGAAATATCAACATTTCTTGTTTTTATGTGTGGAAAAAGCTTTTCAGAGCGAAAGAACAGCGTTTTGAAAAGTGTTGTTTTTTTTGCTCAAAATGAATAAATTCCATTTCCAAATAGTGGAGAGTGGCATTGATAACGCATGTTGTTGAGATAGTAACACGTTTGCATTGAAATTTACAGAAATATCAAACATTTTCTTTGTTTATGCGTGCATAAAGCTATTTCGAGAGCGAAAGAACACGCTTTTTGACAAATGTTGTTTTTTTGCTCAAATGAATAAATTCCACTTCCAATTGGTGGAGAGGTGACATTATAACCATCTTGGTGAGATTTATAACGGCGTTTGCATGGAAATTACAGAAATTATGCAACGATTTTCCTGTTTTTAATGCGTGCTAAAGCTTTTCAGATCGAAAGAACAACCTTTTTGACAATGTTGTTTTTTTTTTCTCAAAAATATGAATCAAATCCACTTCCAAAATGCGCGGGGACTGGCCATTATACACCGTTTGGGTGAGATTAGTAAAACACGTTTGCATTGAATTAAACAGAACATATAACATTTCTTCGTTTTTATGTGTGGCAAAATGATTCTCAGAGCGAAATCAAACGCTTTTTGACAAATGTTGTTGTTTTTTTGTTTTGCTAAATGAATGAATTCCACTTTCCAAATGGTGGACAGTGGTATTCCAGCCCATTTGGTGAAGATTTAGTAACTACGTTTTTGCATTTTAAATTAACAGAAATATCAACATTTCTTGTTTTTATGTGTGGAAAAAGCTTTTCAGAGCGAAAGAACAGCGTTTTGAAAAGTGTTGTTTTTTTTTTTGCTCAAAATGAATAAATTCCATTTCCAAATAGTGGAGAGTGGCATTATAACCATTTGGTGAGATTAGTAACACGTTTGCATTGAAATTAACAGAAATATCAACTTTTCTTGTTTTTATGTGTGCAAAATGCTTTTCAGAGCGTTAGAACACCGTTTTGACCAATGTTTTTTTTTTTTGCTCAAAATGAATAAATTCCACTTCCAAATGGTGGAGAGTGGCATTGGGTCTAACCTGCTCGGGAGGTGGTTAGACCTACTCTGAGTTTGTTGTCTATAAGGCTGAAGGCAGCTCTCCGACAGAGAGGAAGGAACTTTTCTACGAGAGCCCGTGGAACGTAGAGGCTTGCGATCCTCAGAAGGAATCTCCGTTCGAGCAACGATTTATTAAGACCCGCGGTTGGATTATAGCCTACTTTTATTTTTCTGACAATTTTCTTCACGAGCGCCCTATCGTTTTTTCTTTTTCCAGCGCGATCTATCATTTATTTAGACCGCCATCTTTTTCAGCCCCCCATGTGCTTAACTGTCAATACGCACGCGGGGGCATGTTTTAAGTTTCGCACCGCTCGCTTGCCGCGTAGGTTAGTTGTCTAAGCCTAATATTTGAAGGGACTTAATAATGCCATATTTGTTCAGATGATTAATATTTCACCTGTATCGTATGAGAGAGTTCGACCCGTCATGTGTTTTAGGTGACCAGAGGGTTAACCCCTGCCAGCCTTGCCCTTCTGACCCCCCGTAATGCCGATCCCGTGCCAGGACCCACAGCAGGCGCTTACAACCTGGGCGCATATGAGGACGAGAGCCAGCCGTCGAAAAACACGTTCGCGATCCCTGAAAGGCAACCATTCTAGTGCCTCCAAATGCCTGCCGAGTCACACCACAGAGGGCATGTGACATACTAATTGCATGTGTGATATCTAATTGCATGTGTGGTTCTTCACAACATCGCGATTTTGAGAGGGGGAAATTGCCCACCTACAGTTGCAGATGAGCAGCACATCAACCCAAACCATGCCATGGATCCACAGGACGGAAGGGTGGTTCGAATCATTTTGTTTGAGTTTTCTATGCAGTTAAATGTATTTTATTATTTCCGAAAAAAAAATTGGCATGTTGGTAATTGGTATGTTGCCGCAGCAACTAACTAACTAACTTGCGCTGAACCTGCTACCTGAAACGGAAAACCCAGAGTTTCCACTAACTCAGAGTGAACAAACTCGGGGTTGCCTCAAAACCAGCTACCTGAAACAGGCCTCTGCATTTTGTTGTACTGGTTGCCCTGACTTTTGCAATGACAACAAAATTCAATCTAATCTAATCTAATCCCTGTCTTCACTGACAAAAGTAGCTTCCCCAGCATCCCGGCCACTAGTGCTCCAGTCAATGTTCTGATTTAACAGGCGGCTTGTCGCCACCCTTTTTCTGGCTGCCCCACTGGACCGTCTGGACGCACAATCGAGATGCTGGAACCAGTTTCCACAATGGCCCAGCAAGGGTGTCCCTTGATGGAACAGAGGAGGTCGGGCCGAAAGGGCGTTCGACGTCGGCCTGGTCGAGCTGCTGACGGACGAGCCTGGCAGACAACCCTTAAGACGACCCCCTCCTCAGTGGTTGATTGGATGGCAGCGATGGTCGGAGGTGAACTCTCAGCAGCGTTTGGCGATGACGACAACATCATATAGTTCTTCAGTGCTCACATGGCCAACGAGCCAGCTAGCTAAGCCAAACGATCAAAAGTAGATACTCCCACAGGGAATTGTTCTATATTCTATTGATAGTCTATTCTTTATAATCAGCCATTATGGTGTAAAGTCGAATACCCTCCTTTTCTCCAACATTGAGCAAAGTGCAGTTAGTTATAAAACACTATTTTAACAGATGAATCTCAGATTTCTCCTGTGGCATAGTCAAACAATCTATTACATAATCCTGTATTTTATTGAAGACGTTGAATTTCATCCATACGTTGATGAATGCTTTATGAAAAGCCCACTGGGTGGCAGTACAATCCACACTTTGGAAGCTAACATGTAAAGTTGGCAGAGATTTCAAGACAGCTTTTTCTGTGCAATACTGTATTGTATAAAACAAAGAATGGATCTTGTGTTTGTGTGTGTGTGTGTGTGTGTGTGTGTGTGTGTGTGTGTGTGTGTGTGTGTGTGTGTGTGTGTGTGTGTGTGTGTGTGTGTGTGTGTGTGTGTGTGTGTGTGTGTGTGTGTGTGTGTGTGTGTGTGTGTGTGTGTGTGTGTGTGTGTGTGTGTGTGTGTGTGTGTGTGTGTGTGCGTGCCTGCGTGTATGTGTGAGTGCGTGTGTTTGTGTGTTGGGTGGGTTAGTGATAAGATGTGATGCCTATGTAAGGTCACTACTCCTAACCTGAATAGTTAGCATACCGGCCCACATGATAACTAGGGCAGAGACCTGAAAAGGGTGTGAGAGAGAGAGAGACAGGGTCTGAGTGATAAGATGGAGATGATAGTGAACTTGAGTTGGAGCGAGAGCCTCCTTCACTTGAAGGAGGTCAGATGAACAGCTTGCCCTCCTCTTTCTTTCATTCCTACCTACATCTTTTCCCACCCTTCCTTCTCTCTTCGTAAACACAACTAAGAGGTAAGATATGTCCATACCCTTCAGATGTTTACTTTCTTTAAACTAATTACACAAATTGTGCCTGTAAAGCTAAAGTTGTTTGCATTCCTTGCGACCTTTAAAAGACAAAACACTGATGCATGGAGTAATTATGAGTATCTTCTTGTGCACTGAGAAGATCTTTTAATGTATCATAGTTGGTTGACAAGATAGGATATAGACAGTTGCTATGTAATAAAGTATACTTATGGTTTGATCTGTTAATTCATCATGCCTCTACTAAAGAGCATGAAAGTGGCTGATCTACAAGATTTTTCTTACCCTGCGGCTAACACTGCAAAGCACACTACCTTGTGATGCAAACGCAACCACACACTAACACAGATGTTACAGTCAGAGGAACTGCTACACACGCTCACATACAATACACACAAAGACCCCCGCCTCAAACACATATAAACAGAATTGTTCCTATCAGGTGCATACACAAGGAAAGATGAACACCTTTTGTGTAGAAACACACACACATAGTCTCTCCATCACATACACATGAATTCATATATGTGTAGACTCCTCACACACACACACACACTATAAACACACACTGACACACCACACCCCCTTCTGCCCGCCTGTCGGTGGAGCTGGCGGTCACATGGTCGCTGTGTTGCCGCGGCAGCAGCCGACACATCGTGCCGTGACAGAGCCCGTCGAGCTGCAGGAGGAGAGGAGGAGAAGAGGAGCTCTCATCTCTGAGAGGGAGGAAGAGAGCAGGAGAGGTAGCCGGAGGAGGAGAGGAGGGAGCAGCCATGTCTGAAACGCCTTTGCAGCAGAACGGCTCGACTGTGCAGTGAGTAGCTCTGAGATTTACCGCCAGAAATATCTCACTGTCCTCCCTTCATCTCCCTCCTGTCTCCTAGCCTCCTTCCCTTTCTCCCCTGGTCTCTCCAACCTTTTCCCTTCCCTTCCCTCTGTCCTCCCTCTTCCCTTCTCTCCTCCTTACTCCTCACCTCCACACCTTCTCTATTTCCTCCTCCCTTCCCTCTTTTCTCCTCCTGCCTACCTTCTCTCTTTATCCTGCCTTCCTCCCTACCTTGTCTCCTTTTCTCCTTCCCCTCTGTCCTAGTTCCAGTGTCCCTCTGTCCATCGTGCGGCAGCTGTAAGGATGGGTTGTCATGGCAATGGGAGCTCTGTCATGATGGGAGCTGCTGCTCTCTCCTGACTGACACCATGCTCTCTCCCTCTCCCACTTTATCCTCTCCGTCTCTCCCCGTCTGTCTGTCTTCGAATGTACTCTCCCTCCTCATCTCTCATCTCTCTCATCTCTCTCTCTCTCTCTCTCTCGCTCTCGCTCTCGCTCTCGCTCTCTCTCTCTCTAATCTGAAATATCCCGGTCTCTATCTCTATCCCGGTCTTCTCCCAGTCTCCCTGAAATACTCCGTCCTTAGCACTCTGTATATATCTCTCTCTCTCTCTCTCCCTGTCTCTCTCCATTTAACACTCTCGTTCTCAGGGTCTCTGTCTCTTGCTCTCTCATCTATATTCTCTCTCTCTGTCTATGTCTCTCTCCCTCTGTCGGTTACTCTCTGTCTGTATCTCTACCTGCCTCTCCGCCCTTCCCTTTCTCTTATCTTCCTCTGATGCTCTCGCGCTGCATCATAACATTTTTTCTCATTAACTCTTAGCGCTTTCCTCCATGTTATTCTCTCCATCAGTGTTCTCTCTCTCTCTCTCTCTCTCTCTCTCTCTCTCTCTCTCTCTCTCTCTCTCTCTCTCTCTCTCTCTCTCTCTCTCTCTCTCTCTCTCTTCTCTCTCTCTCTCTCTCTCTCTCTCTCTCTCTCTCTCTCTCTCTCTCTCTCTCTCTCTCTCTCTCTCTCTCTCTCTCACTGCCCCATCCCTGTCTCTCTCTGTACTCCATGTGTGTGCTTGAATAATTGTGTGTGTTGCCATATGTGGCCACATACTGTTCTTTGGTCTGTCTATGTGTGTGTGTGTGTGTCTGTCTGTGTGCGTGCATCCGTGTGTGAATGTTGGAACAATATTCAACCATTTTGGTAACTGCATTTGTTTATACAAATAGACATAGAAAACATGTATATACATACCGTATATATATATATATATATATATATATATATATTATATATATATATTATATATAGTATATATATATATATATATATATATATATATATATATATATATATATATGGCTCTGATTGAGTAGATATAGATAGAATAGACCAACACAGAATATACAATATTATAATATAATTAAATAGACCTACCTTAAAATAATATAATATAATTTAACCGATTAGAATACAGAATAAGTAGAATAGAATGGACCCACCAAGCATAGAATAGAACCCAACTGGGACAACTCAGTAATATCAATCAATCAATCAATCAATCAATCAATCAATCAATCAATCAATCAATCAATCAATCAATCAATCAAAAGGTATTATCAGGTTTTTTTGTGCAAAACAGCAAAACAAAGTGCATGACAAGTGAAAACCACTTTCAAAAAGTCGAAATGTGTTTAAAGTCACGAATATAAAATGCAGCTACATTTGAGTGTACTACACACTATATCACTGTGATCAAATTACAGACTGCAAAACCACATCACAATGTACAGCTGGAGCTACAACAGACTCATTATATTACTATTGCAGAGTTCTAGTGTCACAAATCTGACTTCAGATTTCCATTCTCAAGTCTGATTGCAGGCCGGGTTAACAGGGCATTTGTCGTGACAGACTTTCACGTCCACCAATCATGGGGCTGGTCTGGGGAGCCCTATCATTTAATTGGCTAGTAACAGTGAACACAAACATGGCCAACACCAGTTGGCAATTAAAACAGCTTGTTAAGGTTTCAAATGCTGTGTAGACTTTCCACTGTAGAAATACAGGAATCTCCTTTTGCAAGCTTCGTCTACTTCAAAATCAGCCTCTCTGATTTGCTTTTAACTCCGCTCCTCCAGTTAGGGGTGCAGGCCCTACTCTGTACTGTCTCCCCCAGTAGGGCTGCTATAACACAGTAGGCTCTCTCTCTTTTAACTTATTTTCAGTAACAGAAAACATCATGCTAAAACATTAAGGATATTTACGTTGATTGCATTTAATAAATGAAAGAGAATGTGAGAACATGAATTAATATGACTGAGGACAGTACGCTGACGTAGCTGTGCCTCGGATTCGTCATCTGCTATTAAAGAGAGGAGTCATCTGCGGTTTGGAGGGAAGACTCCAGTAAGGAATCTTTGTTAGTCTAGTTGAAGTTCTACCATCTGCTCTGCAGTGACTTCTCTCCACATCCACGCTACATCGGACGCTAATGACAGTTTAATTAAAACACTTTGTCACTGCTGACACCACTTCGGCTCATGATGCCATTTTCTCGCCATTTTCTCAGGAGAGAAAGAAGATCGGAGAGGGAGAGATGTGTGGTACTAATACTTTAATACTATCCTTAAAATAAGTATTTGGTTATATTTGGTTGATGTGTAACAGCCAAACCACCAGTGCTAGCGTACAACAGTGAGTAACACATGGTCACAGGAAGCTGCCTTGCATGTTTCAGTTCAAAGCAAATGCCAAACACTAAAAACAACATTCAGAGGGAGAGAGAGAGAGTGAGAGAGAGAGAGAGAGAGAGAGAGAGAGAGAGA
>OLKM01002324.1:58100-61376 GCA_900291075.1 Melanogrammus aeglefinus | reverse complement strand
CACTGTCCTAGAGCCAGGGGCCCCGACCCCCTCTGGTCTCTGAACCACTGTCCTAGAGCCAGGGACCCGACCCCCTCTGGTCTCTGAACCACTGTTCTAGAGCCAGGGGCCCCGACCCCCTCTGGTCTCTGGACCGTCCTAGAGCAAGGGGTTGTTGCTTTAGGACGACAAATCCTTTTACTGAGGGGATTACAACAGAATGCTCTTTAAATGCAACCTCTCTTACACAAACACACACATGCACACAAACACTAACACACTCCCACACACACACATGTCAGAGAATGCTAACAGTAGTTTAGTAGTTTAGGAAACAAAATACATTTTCAAAATTCTCTGCCACCCTCTTGGCCTCTTTGTATGTTGTTGCTTCCTGTGTGTGTGTGTGTATGTTTGCGACGTGTGTGTGTGTGTGTGTGTGTGTGTGTGTGTGTGTGTGTGTGTGTGTGTGTGTGTGTGTGTGTGTGTGTGTGTGTGTGTGTGTGTGTGTGTGTGTGTGTGTGTGTGTGTGTGTGTGTGTGTGTGTGTGTGTGTGTGTGCCGTCCTGCCTCTGTTCCACATCTGGAGGCCATTAACTCGGTGCTGGAAGAGAGGGGGCGGAGCCCGGCTGGCTGGGTGGTGAGGTCATTGCGTCGTCGTGGCGATGCCGGGAACAATGATGCTGTTGTCTCCAACGGCGACCAGCCAGATTTTCAAAACGGGGGGGGGGGGGGGGGGGGGTCATGGGAGAGAGGGATGGACAGACAGTTTAGTAAATGGACAGATGAGGACAGACTGAGAGTGAACATGAGTGAGAGAAAGATTGACATGGTAGAGAGAGAGAGAGAGAGAGAGAGAGAGAGAGAGAGAGAGAG
Source organism: Melanogrammus aeglefinus (assembly GCA_900291075.1). Classification (NCBI taxonomy): domain Eukaryota; kingdom Metazoa; phylum Chordata; class Actinopteri; order Gadiformes; family Gadidae; genus Melanogrammus; species Melanogrammus aeglefinus. The sequence goes on along the minus strand of OLKM01002324.1, from coordinate 60,522 downwards.
AGAGAGAGAGAGAGAGAGAGAGAGAGGAGAGAGAGAGAGAGAGAGAGAGAGAGAGAGAGAGAGAGAGAGAGAGAGAGAGAGAGAGAGAGAGAGAGAGAGAGAGAGAGAGAGAGAGAGAGAGAGAGAGAGAGAGTGTACAGAGAGAGAGCGTGTGTTTACCTTATAGTTCAGGGTTAGCTTCCTGGCTTAGAGGTTGATGAGAGCTGTGACACAGTAGCTGCTTTCTCTCAAATCAACTATAAAAGAAATGAATACAGACGTGCTTGTGTGTATTCATGCATTTGAAACATTGTGTATATTACTGAATGTGCGAATATTGTTTTTTCTTGTGTATATGTGTGTGTGTGTGTGTGTTTTTGTAGCTGTGTTTTTTGTTGTGTGTGTGTTTGTGTGTGTGTAGAGTGTATATGTATGTGTGTGTGTGTGTGTGTGTGTGTGTGTGTGTGTGTGTGTGTGTGTGTGTGTGTGTGTGTGTGTGTGTGTGTGTGTGTGTGTGTGTGTGTGTGTGTGTGTGTGTGTGTGTGTGTTTGTGTTCCTCTGGGGTCCAGGAAGTGGACCAGTACCGCTGCTGTTTCTCCTTATAAGGAGCTCCTGGAGGAGGATGGATGGAGCACGGATAGAAAGAGAAAAATAAGAAGTTGAGAGACAAGTGTGTGTGTGTGTGTGTGTGTGTGTGTGTGTGTGTGTGTGTGTGTGTGTGTGTGTGTGTGTGTGTGTGTGTGTGCGTGTGCGTGTGCGTGTGCGTGTGTGTGTGCATGTGCTGTGTGCTATGTGTATATCAGTGTTCCATTGATGCTAATAAGCATTACATGTACTGTGCACTATTGGGTATAGATTTAGTGAACACATTTATCCAAAATGACTTATTACTGAGCTAATGGCTGCTCCTACTAATATAGATTGTATCAATAAATATTGGACCAATCGCAAAGATCAAGTTTCTAAACAACTTGACCAAGGGCAGAGAGTAGCTGTATAGGAGTCAGCATGAACAGCAACCCCTCTGCTGTCTCCTTATGTCTGTACACTGATCTAGAACCATCTTAGAGTCAGCAGGATCCAGACGACGTGAGGTCTGCTGCCACCTCCAGTGGTGTATAAACTTCATAGGAAGTAATGATGAGTCCACGACAAAGTTATAGTGGACTTTTGTGTACTGAAGTGAAAGTGTCTTAAGCAATACAATCAACTGAAATGTAAGTGAAGTACAGATTCTCCAAAAAAATACTTAGCCGCTTCAAGTTCTGTCACTTTTTATCTCATCCCCACTGTCTGCAAGTAGCAATACCGATCTGTGAAGACAGCTCTGTGATGCTCCAGGCTGATTGTGACGCAGCACCATCCTGAAGACTCAGTACTCTGTGTGGTGCTAAAAGTCAGCGGAGAGACGTAGCGACATCCTGAAGACTCAGTACTCTGTGTGATGCTAAAAGTCAGCGGGGAGACGTAGCGACATCCTGAAGACTCAGTACTCTGTGTGATGCTAAAAGTCAGCGGGGGAGACGTAGCGACATCCTGAAGACTCAGTACTCTGTGTGATGCTAAAAGTCAGCGGGGAGACGTAGCGACATCCTGAAGACTCAGTACTCTGTGTGATGCTAAAAGTCAGCGGGGAGACGTAGCGACATCCTGAAGACTCAGTACTCTGTGTGATGCTAAAAGTCAGCGGGGAGACGTAGCGACATCCTGAAGACTCAGTACTCTGTGTGATGCTAAAAGTCAGCGGGGAGACGTAGCGACATCCTGAAGACTCAGTACTCTGTGTAATGCTAAAAGTCAGCGGGGAGACGTAGCGACATCCTACTGTGTTGACTCGTTCTGCCACATGGCCTTCGACCTGACAGACTGCGAGGCCCTTTCTCACGTTTTGTCTCTCTCTCACCCTCTGTGAGTCAACTTTTTAAACATAACTTGTTGTTTATTGTTTTTTATTCTGAAATTTCTATTGTTCTACCTTCTGTTTTTATTGATTGTATGGTATGTATTTGTGTGAGTGTGGGTGTGTGTGTCTGTGTGTGTGTGCGTGTTTGCGGGGGAGTGCATGCTTGTATGTGTGGTTTGTGTGTGTGTATGTGTGTGTGTGTCTGTGTGTGTGTGTTTGCGTGTTTGTGTGTAGAGGCTCTTGTGCTTGCGTGTGTGTGTTGATGTATGTGTGTGTTTTGTGTGTTGGGGCGCGTGTGCTTGTGTGTGGTGCTGTGTGTGGACATGCGCTCGCTTGCGTGTCTGTGTGTGTTGTGTTGCGGCTAACCCTATTTATCTCGCTCTTTATCCTATCCTCCTCAGCCACTTAAGGCCACTGTTTCCTCCAAAGCCATTCTCCTCTTCATGCATCCCCGCCTCTTTCCCTTATTTCTCACTCTCTTTCTTTCCTTCACTATCTATCTCTCCTCTCTCCCTCCTTCTCTTTCAAATACTCTTTCTT
>OLKM01002324.1:45600-55600 GCA_900291075.1 Melanogrammus aeglefinus | reverse complement strand
ACACACACACACACACACACACACACACACACACACACACACACACACACACACACACACACACACACACACACACACACACACACACACACACACACACACACACAATCATAAGGCAGGCAGTAATGGCTTGGCCTCAGCAGTTAAATACCGAGTGGTTTCTATTACAGGCTCAATACTGGGACATTATGGTGCAGCAGAACTCACAACCTAGCTGTGAGACAAGCAGTAGATAAATAAATACATTCGACCTACTGCTCACTGAACTCAGGGACTACAAACTCATTAGACGGGCTGGTCATCTTCCTCATATACACATTTCCCATGTTTACCTGGCTTGTTTTAGGGTTTCTGTGTGTGTGTGTGTGTGTGTGTGTGTGTGTGTGTGTGTGTGTGTGTGTGTGTGTGTGTGTGTGTGTGTGTGTGTGTGTGTGTGTGTGTGTGTGTGTGTGTGTGCGCGTGTGCGTGTGCGTGTGTGCCTGCATGTGTGTGTGTGTATGTGTCTGTGTTGGAGGTGTGTGTTTTGTTTGTTCTCTGTTAGCTGTGATTTTTGTCGCTTTCCGGTCAGATAACTACCCACGTGTGTGTGTGTGTGTGTGTGTGTGTGTGTGTGTGTGTGTGTGTGTGTGTGTTGTGTGTGTGAGTGTGTGTGTGTATGTGTGTAGGTGTATCTGTGTGTGTGTATGTATGTTTATGTGAGTGTGTGAACCGATTCAGTCTTCAGTGTAATCAATATTTCATTCTTATGAGGACTGGCCGGTATCGCTGTAAGTGTCTGACTTCATCAATATTTATCAGCTCTTTGTGTCGACCTGCAGAGCTTCCTCACCTCATCCACCGCTCAGCAGGCTACTGTTGATTGCGCTACTGCCTGCTATTGCTAATGGCAAGGTAAGCTAGGCTACTGCTGCTATCGCTACTGAATAGGTTATTGCTGATATCACTACTGAGTAGGCTAGTTACGCAACTGCTTATATGCCTACTTGCTATGCTAGCAAGGCTATTGCTGCTATCACTACCAGCTAATCTTGTGAAAGACCTGCAGTTATCGTAACTGGCTGGGCTAGCTAGGTTAATCCTGATACAATATCCTAGAAACATCGCTATGCTATCAAGTGCTGTTTCGAGATAGCAACAGTTTAATTCATGCTTTGGGCTACAGGGCTGCCATCAACAATAGCTAGGCTTTTGTTATGGCAATGGTACTATACTGGCTAGCTAGGCTAATGTTTTGGTAACATTGTTCTATGGGGCCACTCACACTAGTGCCGTGTTCCAATACCCGTACTTCCATGAGTATACTTAATGGAAGTACACTTTCTGCACTATCCGTACTCACTTGAGTACACTCATTTTTCAGACGTGAGTGCTGTTCCAAATCGAGTACTCTGTGGTGCACTTACCGGAAATGACGATCGCGACAGCCGCCGCTCGTCACCCGCCAAAAACATCCCGCTTTGAAGTGTGGAATACAGTACCCGTTGTGTTTAAACATCTTTTTAGTTGTGCAATATGGGTCCGTTAACGCAGCAAATGTGGAGAATGCGCCAACGTCGTCGACGTTACCTCCTCCTCCTGACGGAGACAGACAATGCTAGGGTAGGTGTTATTTAAACGTCATGTATGCTTTTTTTTGTCTACCAACGTAGCCCATACAACAGCAGCATTAGACCTGTCAATTAAGTTATAGTGGGGGTTTACTTTTGTGATTAAAGTTATTAAAGTCGTAGTCATGATATCAATGATGAAGTTTAGTCTACTATTTTTGGACAACATTTGCCTGGCTCCGCCTCTTCCGCTACGTAGCTAAGATGGCTGCCGTTGAGTACGGGGAGTGTGAGAAGGGTCCATCTGCAGGCTTGGGCGTTTCCGTCTTGACACAAGAACGCCCTTTAGGCGTTCCTGGTAGCGTTTCATCAACCAATCACGAGGTTTCGAAAGGCATAGGCCTACTGGGTTTCGCAAGGCATACTGCGAAGCAGTTACAAGGCATACTATGCTTTCCTTCCTTAATGGCAATTTTACCTCTCTCATTAGATTTAGCAATCATGGAGCCCCCACTTTGCTTACATTAGTTCTATGCTACCCGTACTTACTACTAGATCTTATTTTGAAACTTCTGTTTGAGAAAATCTAACTAGCGAATTTTCCGGATGTTGACAGCCGAGCGAAGATGAATAGGTTCGGTGTTGACGGTGAAAGTTAGGCCGGTTTATAGCAGTTTCCGTTGTCCGGTTATTACCGGTCATTGACCGGAAAAAAATGAGGAGGACCTAAATGTCCCCGGTGCAGGATGACCAATGGAAATAATTCTCTGCAAAATTTGAATTGTGATTAAATATGCTACAGTGGTCATTTGTTTAGCCAATTCATGTTAAACAATGAGGGTTTTGATTTACCCGACCCGGTCCGCCGATATTTCCCACCACTATCCTTGAGCCGGGTCGGGCCTTTGATTGAGCGTTTGTGTTTTTTTGGTTCTTGTTATCATTGCTTTATTGGCCTAATCTGAGGAGAAATCTATGCCATAAACAGAATTATTATAGGCCTTTATTACACGGATCTTCTCAATGCCGTGGAACGCTCCGATCACTTCATGGGTAGTGGTCCGGTGACTGGTCAACCCCGGCGTCTTCGGTTGCTAAGCGACGTCAACGTCTTTGGCGGACTATTTCACTGCTGATCAACACTACGAATGCTGGTAACGAATAAATTGTAAAAAGACACACCATGTGAAGTTATTTTCCAAATAAGATTTGAAAAGCTTTGGAAGTTTATTTACAACACTTTTTACATGGTTTCGGAGTAGTACACTTTGACATTTTAATACAGTTCAGCGAGTAAGGTGACGAAGAATAAGAAGGGGGCGTTCCAGTCTGCGTAAACGGGAACCCCCACCACACGAGGACGCCCATTTGTGTCTGCAGTGGGATGATATTGGGGAGTGTCCTTCGATCTACACTTCACGATTAGCCCGTTTTGAGTACGGCATCCGGGTCCTTGAAGTATACTTCTTTTCGCCGGATCTGAATTGGAACGTACTATAGGACCGCGGCCCCGTGCCCGAACTCATTTGCAGACTAAAGTCTAGAACGTTTGGCTAGTGTGACCACCATGGGCGTCAGTTTGGTTTGAAATGTGCTGGGGACAGAGACTCATTCGGAAGTACATTTTCAGAAGTGCTGGGTACAATGAGGATGCACTCTTTTGTGCCGGTAATGAAAGGTTCTGAAAGACGGGACACCTTAATTACTAAGGAATAAAATGTATACAAAATCTGTCTGGCTGGTTTAATGAAGAAAACGTTTCCAAAGAGCATCGGACATATGACCCACTATGTTCTGCTCCTTGTAGGCCTATCCAATGTTGACAACGTGACATGATATGGCTAGGCTAACAACATAAACAAGAGGAGCTAGGAAAGGAAATTAACTGCGTGTTTAAGTTCAGAAGGGCCAAACGTGTGGCTACACACAGCACTACAAAAAATTAAAATTGTTGCACAGCTGAACGCTGTATCACATCATGAGCTAGCTGTTCTCAATTCACAACACGCATTCCATCAAAACTAGCGCATGCACTCCCCACAATTATTCAAGAATTCAAGCAAAGCAAGAATGACCAAAAGTCACTTTGTGTCAGCAAGAGACTGACTCCTCAATTGCAAGTTAAAACAGACGACCACTTGAACTCAAAAAACACAAAAGATCACAAAAACACATCTTTCTTTATAGGTCCATGCCCTTTTTCCCCACAACAATCATTTTAAACAATGGCGGCATGCGGTTCACGTTGGGGCGATAGTGAGTGTTTACTTGAAATTTGGGCCGACGACAGCATTCACGTTGTTGTTCTCCATTGTTGTTATGGTGGCGAGGACGCTTGGTGATGACGTATATCGTATTACGACGTGATGACGTATGTATGAAGGAGCAATTGTGGCCACGCCACGGCCTTTGGGAGCAGTGTGACCACGGGCCAGCGAGGGGAATGGGGAGGGGGGGAATCGTGCTGAATCTTCCTGCAGCACGGAACAGGCAATCTTGCCTAGTGTGAGTGCACCCTAATTGCTAGCACTGGATTACTTGGGATGAAAACATCTAAATGTTAAATACAGTAAGCGAAAGGCTCTCACAGGAACCTGTTCTGATCAGGTCCTACTGAGCCAGGGTGCTCAACACCACTTACCCTGAGTAACTCCCCCCATGCTCCATGTGTTAAACCAGTTGACCCTGGTCTGGGAGGGCTGAGCTACTGGAGCACTGGGAGAGGGATTAGACAGCAGACAGCTGCCACCTGGGCGTCTACATCCTCCTGCTACCGTTACCATTTAGTTATATAGCAGATACTGTTATAAAAAGTGAATTACAGAGATTTAAAATACATGTCAATAAGAACAGGTAGGAATCAGGACATATAAGAATATCTACAGGTTGGGCCGCGGAAATCAAACCCAGTGCCATTTAGCTGGAAGCATAACACCCTAACCTGGATCTGGTTAACATGTTACATACTGCATGAGGGGGAGGGAGGGTTAACATGTTATGTACTGCAGGAGGGGGAGAGAGGGCTAACATGTTCAATAATGCAGTAGGGGAGAGAGAGTTAACATGTTATGTACTGCAGAAGGTGGGAGGGGATTAACAGGATATACACTGCAAGACGTGGAGAGAGGGTTAACATGATATACTGCAGTAGGGTGAGAGAGGGAAAACATGTTAAATACTGCAGTGTGTGCAGAGAGATGGTTAATGTGTTATATACTGCAACCTGCAGAGAGAGGGTTAACATCTTATATACCGCAGGACGTAGAGAAAGGGTTATCATGTGATATATAACGCAGGAGGGGGAGAGTTCTCATGTTATATACTGCAGTGTGTGGAGAGAGGGTTAACATGTTACATACTGCAGGTGGTGGAGAGAGGTTTAACATGTTATATACTGCTGGAGGGGAGAGAGGGGTAACATGTTATATACTGCAACATGCAGAGAGAGTGTTAACATCTTTTATACCACAAGACGTGGTGAAAGGGTTAACATGTTATACACCACAGGAGGGGGAAAGAGAGTTAACATGTTATATACTGCAGTGTGTGGAGAGAGGGTTAACATTTTATCCTGCAGCATGTGGAGAGAGGGTTAATATGTTATATAATGCAGGAGGGGTAGAGAGGGTTAACATGTCATATACTTCAGGACGTGGAGAGAGGGTAAACATGTTATATACTACAGCAGGGGGACAGAGGGCTTACATGTTATATACTGCAGTGTGTGCAGAGAGACGGGTAAGATGATATATCCTGCAACATGCAGAGTGTTAACATTGTATGTACCGCAAGACGTATAGAAAGGGTTAAAATGTTTTATACCGCAGGAGGGGGAAATAGTTAACATGTTATATACTGCAGTGTGAGGAGAGAGAGGGCTTATAGGTTATAAACTGCAGGTGGTGGAGAGAGGTTGAACATGTTATATAATTCAGCATGTGGAGAGAAGGTTAGCATGTTATATACTGCAGTGTGTGGAGAGAGGCTTAACATGTTATATACTACAGGGGGGTAGAGAGGTTTAACATGTTATATACTGCAACATGTGGAGAGAGGGTTAACATATTATATACTGCAGTGTGTGGGGAGAAGGTTAGCATGTTATACTCTGCAGTGTGTGGAGAGAGGCTTAACATGTTAAATACTGCAGTGTGTGGAGAGAGGCTTAACATGTTAAATACTGCAGCATATGGAGAGAGGGTTAACATGTTATATACTGCAGCTTTTGGCGAGAGGGTAAACATGTTATACACCACAGGTGGGAGAAAGAGAGTTAACATGTTATATACTGCAGTGTTTAGAGAGAGGGTTAACATGTTACATACTACAGGGGGGTAGAGAGGTTTAACATGGTATATACTGCAACATGTGGAGAGAGGGTTAACATGTTATATGCTGCAGTGTTTCAAGAGAGGGTTAACATGTTATATACTGCAGGAGGGGGAGGGAGGGTTAACATGTTATATACTGCAGTGTGTGGAGAAAGGGTTAACATGTTATATACTGCAGCATGTGGAAAGAGGGTTAACATGTTATCTACTGCAGGAGGGGTAAAGAGGGTTAACATGTTATATAGCATGTGGAGAGAGGGTTAACATGTTATATACTGCAGTGTGTGGAGAGAGGGTTAACATGTTATATACTGCCGCATGTGGAGAGAGGGTTAACATGTTATACACTGCAGCATGTGGAGAGAGGGTTAACATGTTATATACTGCAGGCGGGGGACAGAGGGTTAATATGTTATTTACTACAGTGTGTGCAGAGAGATGGTTAATGTGTTATATCCTGCAACATGCAGAGAGAGGGTTAGCATGTTATATACCGCAGGATGTAGGGAAAGGGTTAACATGTTATATAGCCCTACCGCAGAAGGGGGAAAGAGGTTGAACATGTTACATAATTCAGCAATTGAAGAGAGGTTTAACATGTTACATACTGCATTGTGTGGAGAGGATTAACATGTTATATACTGCAGTGTGTGGAGACATGGTTAACATGTTATCTACTGCAGCATGTGGAGAGAGGGTTAACATGTACTGTCCTGAGGAGGGGTAAAGAGGGTTAACATGTTATTAGGGCTGGCCCGAATTATTTGAATATTCTAATACTCCTTCGGAAAATTAGTATTCGAAGCTTCGTTTTTTTTTTCATGTACGTGACGTTACCAGAGCGAGGGAGGCAAACTATAAGCAACACCAAGCAGAGAAGCGAGAGAGGTGGAGAAAGAATAGATATCTTCAGGGTTCAAAATTAGCGGTCGCCAGTCGCCATTGGCGACTAACTTTGAACCTTTGGCGAGTGAAGGTAGCCGGCAAACCGGCCACTCTGGCGAGTGAAAAAAAATAGTGTCCGGTCAAACTACTTCGATGTTCCTCCCGCCCTGGCTGTGACGCTTGGGTTGTGCGCCAATGTCGTGCAGATCTTCGGCCTGCACGGGCCTAAAATTTCAGGCCCGGCCCGGCCCGGCCCTCTGGCAATCAGGCCCTAACCCGACCCGGCCCGACAAATTAAGCAATTACTGAGCCCGAGCCCGAACCCGAACCCGACTAAAAGGGTCCGCTATTTAGACATGACGGACGGTTTCCCGACACTTCGGTTGCGTAATAGTTTCTCAGAAAGCCGACTTGAACAAATAAACAATATAATACTTTTAAGACACGATTAACCCTTGCAAAGACAAGCGTCTCATGAATTTAATTAGCACCTCAATGTCGAAATAACGGGGATGTCGCAAAAGCAGCATGGTAAAGGACAGCCAGGATAGACCTATAGGCTAGCCTTTATGACATCGGTAAATCTGTATGCGCCGCGGGAGTAGATAAAATGAGGCAGCACACATGAGCTCCTTGTCCATAGCCAACTTAGTAAGCACCGTGGTAAATAAATTAAGGAATTGAAATCACTTTGAATTGAATATTTATTAAATAACAATCGAACTAAAGGGCAACAAGTTGCAGTTATAGACCGCTTCCAACACAGGCCTATTAAATAGAACAAACTTAAGTAACCAGAAAACACTCACATTCTTTGAGTTGGTCCAAATAATCCCCCCCAAAAAAACCACAGGCAACCTAATTTTACATTACAGTCCATCTGGTTTTTTATTTCGCTGCGCTGGTGCAGGAAGAGAATCGGCGTCCACGGTGGATGGCTTTAGCGACGGGTCCGCCTCACTTCCAGCGTCCGGCCCGCGGTGTGCTGAAGTTCCGTTCAACTGGGGCTGCTGCTTGCGGGGATACTCAAGACATACCGCCCATAGTTGTAGGCAAGCATTGGAAGAGTTCCCTCATGCCGTTTTCCACCATTCCTAGTAAGGTCTCGGTCCATTCTCTTGCTGGCCGTGGTTCATGTTGAGGTACAAGCTGGAACCTCATCCACTGTGTTCTCTTCTCCGGCGATGTTCTCCCACTCTGCTTCATATTCTCTTCTGACGAAGACCTCCTTTTTGGCTGGTGGCTCAGCGTCTGGCTTCAACGTCGCGACCCCACAGGGCCCAGCAGCAGCTGCAGCAGCGTCGTGCATCTTTGTAGAGGGTGACGCTGCGTCTTGCCTCCTCGAGAGGTATCAACTCTATTCCTCTTCAGTCCAGCATTCGAAGCTTGGCTGAATTTTAGGCCAGAGGAAAATGGGCCGAGTGAGTGTAGTGGTTGAATTTATCACTTTCTTCGTCATCCACGTCTAGGTGTACGCTTCGCGGATGGTGGCCTGGTACATAGATGGACATAAGAGATAAGATTTAATTAGACCCACTTTATTAGGCTTGATTTAAAACATTTTCACCAATTTAAGCTAGCATATTTTTTACGCCTAAAGATATTATTAAACCAGTAGCCTAATAGCCTTACAATAAGACAACCATGAAAGGAGATAGCAAGTTAAAATGTTAGACCTACCTGGTAAGGGGTAATCAATCGCTTTTCGGGCTTGCAGTGAAGAAGGAGCCCTCCCGTGCCACAGAACAACGATGTTCAACGTTGGTACAGTTCGCCTTCTAACTCCCGCTGGGCTTTCGTATAAAAGGGATGAAGGAAAGTCCACCATAAAGGTGCAGCACATTCAGGGGAACGCGTCGGTGATGTAGTTGAAAGGCTTCTCGTGCGGTCCTGCAGTTTCTCTAGTAGCTCTGATATACGCTTTGACGGACTCAAGAGTGAGATACTGAAGTACTGTATGCGCGTCTACGCACATTTGTTTGACGGTGCCTGGAACAACTGGCTAGTCATTCACTCTGTTCAAATACCGGGACTAAAGGCCTTTACAGCCAGGAGAGTCTCTGAGACCTCTGGGTTGATTCACGAAGCTCTGCCACGTTTGAGGGCATGTCTCAATGACAGTATTATATCCATGGTCCTGACAGTCCAGACGTCGTATGGTCGTAGCGCAGACACAATATTGGAGCCCTGGTCGTTTACCCCACACTTACCTTGTTTCATCACGCTCGCATGGAAACCGAGGTTCGACACAAGCTGCTGCTGCAATTCGGTACGGATGTTGCACCCGTTCCTTAAGCTCGTCAGAGGGAACTTGGCGTGGTGAGTAAACTTACTTTCAGCTGAAATCTGCACGTGATAATAATGACAAGTGATGACATGTAGGCTTTACTTTTGCGGCACATCGTCAGGGTCCACATGTCAGTGGTCATGCCGACGTTAACACACTTCAGAACGTCTTTTTATCTCTGCCAACTAATATGTTCCGTTGTTCCACTGCCATGTCTTTTCTCCGCGAGAGATAGTAGTGGGGGTCAGGGAGCACTTTGTCCGGCAGCAAACGACCATATGCTGCGCCTATGTTGATCAGCTTCTGAGCCATTCTTGCGAAAACCGATCCCGGCACCGTTTCAAAAGCTCTGAATGTCCTCGCAGCAGGAATTCCACACACGTTTTCAAGTGACTTTCGCAGTTTGCACTTGAGCTGGCACTGGCTTTGTAGAAAAAAACAGAGATGACAAGGAAGATTGATACTGGCTAGCACTGACTAAGTGGCCAGCGATAGCCTATGGCGCAGCCTTTGGTCAGAGATGACGGCTTATACAATGCCGATGAGTGCCACGGTCTTCTTGCATGTCGAGGCAAGAATGAAGTTACAGTTTCTGCACTGTACATGGACCTAAAAGGTTTTTCTCCTGTTACTACTGAGTCGAATGCTGCCATAAGTAAATCAATTCTCCCGCCGAATCCAACCAATACATCCACCAATAAGTGGCTTTTGAGGTTATCTTTAATCGACTTAATTAAACCACGATGAACAAAAAAAAACATAGTAGGGACCGACTACTCGTATACTGCGTGCTTCCCAAAGAAAAAGGAAGGGAAATAAAAAAGCTGTGCGCTGAGTTGAATGTTTTTCTGACAATGAATTCTGACATTATAATTGAAAAAATCAAATACATAAAAACCAACTTAAACATAAAATTCAACTTTTGTGTCAAGCCCCGAGCCTGACCCGAG
>OLKM01002324.1:0-40563 GCA_900291075.1 Melanogrammus aeglefinus | reverse complement strand
CTGGCGAGTGAAAAAAAATAGTGTCCGGTTCAAACTCCTTCGATTTCCTCCCGCCCTGCTGGACGCTTGGTTAGTGCCGCCAAATGTCGTGCAGACTTCGCGCCTGACCACGGGCCCCTAAAATTTCAGGCCCGGCCCGGCCCGCCCTCTGGCAATCAAGGCCCTAACCGATCCCGGCCCGACAAATTTAAGCAATTACTGGAGCCCGAGCCACACGACACCCGACACTCGACTAAAATGGTCCCTATTTAGACATGACGGACGGTCCCCGACACTTCGGTTGCGTAATCAGTTTCTCAGAAAGCCGACTTGACAAATAAACAAATAATCACTTTAAGACACGATTAACCCTTGCAAAACAATCGTTTCCATAGATTTTAAATTAGACCTCAATGTCGAAATAACGGATGTCGCAAAGAGCAATGTAAATGGACCAGCCAGGATAGACCTATAGGCAGCCTTTATGACATCGGTAAATCTGTATGGCGCCGCGGAGTAGATAAATGAGCAGCACACATGACTCCTTGTCGCATAGCCAACTTAGTAAGCCCCGTGTAAATAAATAAAGGAATTGAATCACTTTTGAATTGAATATTTATTAAATAACAATGAACTACCAGCAACAAGTGCAGTATAGACCGCTTCCAACACACGGCTATTAATAGAAGCAAACTAAGTAAACAGCACACACTCACATTCTTGTGATTTGGTCCAAATAATCCCCCCCAAAAAAAACCCACACAGGCAACCCTATTTTACATACAGTCCATCTGGTTTTTTATTTCGCTGCGTGTGCAGCGAAGAGAATCGCGTCCACGGTGGATGGGCTTTAGCGAGTCCGCCCTCCCTTCCAGCGTCCGGCCCGCGGTGCTGAAGTTCCGTTCACAATGGGCTGCTGCTTGCGGGGATTACTCAACGACATACCGCCCAAGGTAGCAAGCATTGGGAGAGTTCCCTCATGCCGTTTCCACCACCTAGTAGGTCTCGGTCATTCTCATTCTGGCCGTGGTTCATGTTGAGGTAACAGCTGGACCTCATCACTGTGTTCTTCTTCTCCGGCGATGTTTCTCCCTCTGCCTTCATATTTCTTCTGGACGAAGACCTCCTTTGGCTGGTGGCTCAGCGTCTGGCTAACGTCGCGACCTACCAGGTCCCAGCAGCAGCTGCAGCCAGCCGTGTTGCAAATTCTGTTAGAGGTGACCTGCGTCTTGCCTCCTCGAGGGTATCCCACCTTCTATCCTCTCAAGTCAAGCATTCGAAGCTGCTGATTTAGGCCCAGAGGAAAATGGCCAGTCTGTGTAGTGGTTGAATATCAACTTTCTCGCACCACTCTTAGGTGACGTTGCGGATGGTGGACTGGTACATAGATGGAATAAGAGATAGATTAATAGACCACTTTATTTAGGCTTGATTACAAACATTTTTCACCAATTTAAGCTACATTTTTTTACCCCTCACGATATTAATTAACCAGAAGCCTAATAGCCCTACAATAAGGGACACCATGAAGAGCCTAACAAGTTAAAATGTTAGACCTACCTGGTAAGGGGTATCATCGCTTTTCGGCTTGCAGTGAAAAGAGCTCCCGTGCCAACAGAACCCGATGTTCAACGCTTGGGTACACTTCGCCTTCTAACTCCCGCTGGGCTTTCGTAACAGGGATGCCAAGGAAGTCCACCAATAAAAGTGAGCACATCAGGGATTACCGTCGGTGATGTAGTGAAATGCTTCTGCCCGGTCCTGCAGTTTCTCTAAGTGCTCTGGATATACCGCTTTGACGGACTCAAAGTGAGATACTGAGTACTGGTAGCGGTCTCGCACATTTTTTGACGGTCCTGGACAACTGCTTAAGCATTCCACTCTGTTCCAAATACCGGACTAAGGCCCTTTACAGCCAGGGAGAGTCTCTGAGACCTTCTGGGGTTGATTCAGAAAGCTCTGCCACGTTGAGGGGCATTGTCTCATGACAGTATTATATACATTGTCCCGACAGTCCAGACGTCGGTATGGTCGTAGCGCAGACACAATATGTGGAGCCCTGGTCTGTTACCACACACTACCTGTTCATCCACGGCTCTGATGGAAACCGAGGTTCGACACCAAGCTGCTTGCTGCAATCGGTACGGATGTTGGCAACCCGTCTAAAGCTCGTCAGAGAGGGAAACTTGGCGGTGGTGAGTACTTTAAACTTTCAGCTGGAAATTCTGCAGTGAATATTAATGCAAGTGATTGACATGTAGCTTACTTTGCCGAAATCGTCGGTCCAGCATGTCAGTGGGTCATGCCGACGTTAACACACTTCAGAACGTCTTTTATCTCTGCAACTAATATGTTCCCGTTGTTCCACTGCCCATGTCTTTGCTCCGGCGAGAGATAGTAGTGGGGTCAGGGAGCACTTTGTCGGCGGGCAAACGCACCTATGCTGCGCCTATGTGTATCAGCTTTGACTGAGACATCTTGCCGAAAACCGATCCCGGCCACCGTTTCAAAAGCTCTGATGTCCTCGCAGCAGAATTCCACACACGTTTCAGTGAACTTCGCGTTCACTTGAGCTGGTCACTGGCTTTGTAAAAAAAGATGACAAGGAAGGTTGTCGGCTAGCACTTACTAGTGGCGCGATTAGCTATGCGCAGCCTTTGCCAGAATGAACGCGGTGTAAATGCGATGATCCCGTCTTCTTGCTGTCGTAGGCCAGAGAATTGGAGTTACAGTGTTCTGCACTGTGACATGACCTAAAGGTTTTTTCTCCTTGTTAGCTATGAGGTCGAAGATGCTCCCCATAAAGCAATTTTCCCTGCCGAATTTCGGAATTTTTCAACACAGCTCGCACACTGGCTAGCTGGCTTTTGAGTTGTGTCCATCTTTATCGACTTAATGGACCGGCCGTGACTGAAACAGTTTTTTTTTAAAAAAGTTCGGCCGACGACGTACTGCGTGCTTCCAAGAAAAAGAGAATAAAAAGCTGTGCGCGTGAATGTTTTTCTGACATGAATTCTGACATTAATCATATTTGAAAAAATCATGAATACATAAAACCAACTTTACATAAAATCAACTTTTGTGTCAAGCCCGAGCCTGACCCGAGCCCGTGCTATTTATTGAATTTAAGGCCCGTACCCGGCCCGAATTTGCATATTGTGTCGGGGCCCGTCGGGTCCCGACGGGCTTGCAGGCCTCTACACAACATGCTGTAAAGCAAGGATTTGTGAGCTTGTAGATCTGCGATCCGCCATTTTCTCTGTTAGTCCCGCCCCTATCCAGGGAGACCGAGACGCGATTTGTGTTCAGCTCCGACAAGCGGTAAAGGAGAGGAGAAACAAACAACAGAAAAGAGGCCATAAGGCCAGTGGCCGTAACTGTTCCCCGGTCGAAAAATGTGGAGGCACATTCCGGGAGTGTGTCCACCCTCCAAATCCCCAAGAACGGAAAAAAACAACCAGGCTAATCGCCGTAACGACGTAGCGACCACCGCCGAGACTGCTGTGAGTTACGCTAGAAAGTTCAACCAGAGATGGTTCACGACAGAATCAGGCCAACAAAGAGAAGTAAAGTGAAGTAAAGTTCATTAGTTGATTTATCTGCCTTAACAATGCAAGTTCATACATTAAATGTTAATATTTTTAAGCAAAGAAAGTATGTTTTATAAATAAACCTTTAAGGAAAAAAAAAAAGGCAAATTTGACTCATTCCCTTATTCCACACAATAATATGCTAATATTGCTATGATATGTGTTAAAAATGCTTATGAGTGTATTATAACAGTTAAACACATTTAAAAATATACAATACACGATGAAAAATATACAAAACAGCTATACATAATTTTTGGCCAGTAAAAAAATCCTTCTGGCCAGTAGATTTTTAAAGAAAAAAAAAAGTTAAGTTTGAACCCTGGATATCTTGTTTCCCTATACTTTATAACAACATTAGCGGGATCTCAGGAGGAAAACTAATGCTTAGCGAATTGCTAACCTTAGCTTAGCTGTTTGTTTACGTTCGCTCCGCGCCCATCCCTTCGCTAAGCCCCTCCCCTAAACAGCCACTGACCAATCCTACGTTAGCAACCGTGTGTAGCAACCTAGAGGTCTGTCAAGCTTTCAGCAGATGCTAATATGCCGAAGCGGTGCGCATACGTCCTGTAAATCCGACACCCGATACTCTCAAAGTGTCGAAGGTGGTGTCCAATTTTTCCCCTTCCCCAAGCCCAAGACCCAAGAAGAGAGGTGCAACACGTGGATAAAGCAGTGTGGAAGACCACATCAACAGCTGAATCACGGAAAGATTAATAAAAGAAACGTATGTTATAAAGAGCGCCATCGTTCTGTATTATCATAGTAACAAAAAAGTGAGACTCACAACCAATCAAACCCTAAATTAATACCCTTAATACATGTAAGTTTACCTGCTCCGTGTGTGTGGTGGCAATCAATAGGTCTCCGTTTGCGGTCACGTCTGGCTTTTGCGACCACTACGGATGATATGGGCCCAGCTTTTATTTTATTACTCCTCGGTTTATGCCATTGTTGTGGCACACTTGTGCAGGACTTCGTTGGGCTTTCTTGCTGTCTGTTTATGAGCTCCAGGGTATAAATCAATCCCACTATATGGGAACAATATCCTGGTGCGCTGTAAACAAATACAACCGGTGTATATCGTCCGCCAGCAGACGATATTGTGGATATATCCCTCAAACGCATACTGCAGACCCTTCTGTCGGCTTCTCTCTGATATATCAGAACCGTTTTTCCAAAAATGTGAGGTGATTTCCTTTGGAAATTGTGTTGATGGTATCATTGAAAACGCCATATTTCTTTTGCTAGGAGCGAAAGCTTGACAGACATAGCAACAGTAACTAAGGGGGCGGGGCTTAGCGAAGGGTCAATTGTGACTGGCTTGCTGCAGGGTTAACATGTTATATACTGCAGTGTGTGGAGAGAGGGTTAACTTGTTATATACTGCAGCACGTGGAGAGAGGGTTAACATGTTACATACTGCAGCAGGTGGAGTAAGGGTAAAAAATGCTGCAGGACGTGATTAGGGAATTGAGTTATGGCTACAGTAGTTGCTACCCGTAGGAGTTCCCAGTGCCACGATGCAGCTGGACTATGGAAACGGACACTGAGTCTTTCAATGGAAACCTTACACAAACTGTTCTATATATTTTTTTAATTCAACCATAATGCTGTGTTGAAAATTCCTGATATCATATTTATATTGGTGAAAAGGTTCATGCTTACATATGAGCGTTTCGTTTACCCTCAAATTATAACCAATTGAAATATGGCAGCCATCTTGTGGATGTTGGCTGCTCATCGCTGCTCTGAAGACACAGGTCTGCAGTGGATCAGCCGGGAGCCACGTTGTAGTTCACTGTAGGGCAAAAACACTTTTGTAAGAGTCGAACATTGAGTAGGCTTAAGTTAAATTGCTTGTATTGATTCTGCTTGTATCAGACGCTTTTATCAAAAGTAACTAACAGTGAATTCAGCTGCCATTGTGTGTGTATGGGGCTAGATAGGTAGACTTTGGCATTGGAGACTGAACCTAGAATCTTTCAACTGGGAATCAAACCTGCAGGTTCCTCTGAGCCCACAGTTTGATGCAGCTTGCAGCAGGTCGGCTGCAAGTGGTTTAGGTTCCCATGGCGACTAATTGCACAGATAAGTGAGCGGTTGTGATGTCACAACCTCACTAGCCAGAATTTTCTGTCGCTATATTATCAACATGTAATTATTGAGGTCATTACAGGCTATGTGTGTGTGTATGCATGTGAGTGTGTGTGTGTGTGTGTGTGTGTGAGTGTGTATGTGTGTGCGTATGTGTGTGTGTGTGTGCAACCTGGTATCACGCGATGTCGTGGTTATGCGCACAAACGTTAATCTATTGAATCATGTGTCCCACAGCACGATTGTCAGAGTTTTTTCGTGCTACACAGAACGAAATGTAAACCAATGCAATTTGAACGGGAGCATTTTTCAGACGATAGCGAGAGAGTGTGCACAGACAGTACAGTGCACCCACTGGGAGTGGTAGGCCTTCACCTCAGGCCCTCGTGCCGACACCTCTGGCCAGCTGGGGCGCGGCCCCGCCTCGAGCCAGTCCCTCACTAACGCCAGGGTCTCGTCGGCCCACTGCTGCTGCTCCAGCTGACTCGGCGTCAGCAGGAGCCGCCCCTCCGCCTCCCCGATGGTTTGGAGAGCCGCCACCATTGGAGACACGTGGGCCCGCTCCTCCTGGCGCAGGCAGTAGCGACACTCCAGGACTGCACAGGGCCGACGGGAGATTGCGTCAGCATTGCATATCCCGCCCGATGCTGGATCTCGAAGTCGTACTCCTGTAAAACTTCCAGCCATCGAGCCACCTGGCCCTCAGGGTTCTTAAAACTGAGGAGCCAGGTGAGGGACGAGTGGTCGGTGCGCATCAGGAAGCGCCTGCCATGCAGGTAGGGCCTGAAATGCCGCCCGGCCAGAACCACAGCCAACAGCTCCCGTCAGGTCACGCAGTAATTGCGCTCCGCCCGACTAAGAGTGAGGCTGAAGTAGGCGACGTGGGACGCTCGGGGGGACGCTCGCCAGGAACCTCTCCATCATCCGCTCGAACGTCGCCGGCGCGTTGCATAGTCCGAACGACATGATGCGAAACTGCCACAGCCCCTGTCCGATGGTGAACGCCGTCTTATGTTTGGCCTCGGGCGCCAACTCCACCTGCCAGTAGCCGCTACGCAGGTCCAGGGAGCTGAACCAGCTAGACCCCCCCAAAGTAGTCCGGGGTGTCGTCGATCCGTGGAAGCGGGTACGTCCACGCAGAATCTCCAGCTACCGTCCTTCTTTTTCACCAGGACGGCCGGGGCCGCCCATGGGCTGGACGAGGGCTCGATCACCCCCCCGGCAGCCATCTCACGGACCTTGTCCTCCGCCGCCTGGGGTTTGGCTAGTGCTAATCGGTGGGGCCGCAGGCAGATGGGCCGAGCAGAGCCAGTGTCGATGGTATGCTGCACCAGCCCTGTCCGCCTGTAGTCCTCATCCCGAGCCGCGAAAATGCCCCTGTACTCCTCGAGCAACAGCCTCAGCTGTCGACTCTGCTGTACCTCGAGGCCAGCTCCACTGCGCAGCCAAAGCGCATTGACGGCCTCGTGGTCATAGGGGAAGGAAAGGCGGCAGACACAGGACCGCGGGGAATGCAGGGACCGGGAAGAGGCTGAGACTCCCGGGGCATAACCTGGCGACTACTCCGCTGGCCGCCAGAGCCCCCCCCCCCCCCCCCGTCCGGACTGGAGCGCCACAGTCTCCGCGCCAACAGTGATGGTCGCTCCAGCCATGTCCATCCTGACACCCCAACGGTTCAGCAGGTCCAGGCCGATGATGCATGAGTCCCGGATGTCGTGAGCCAAAACGCATGCATAACCTCACCCACCCGGACGGCCAGCCGCTTCCTTCCCCTCATTCCGGTATCGTGTCCCGTAACAGTCGTCAGGCTGTTACGAGAGTGCGCCGGCGGTGCCCGGAAAAACGCCCGGACGCACCAGGGAGATAGTCGACCCAGTGTCCACCAGGGCCGTGCAGGGTTGGCCGTCAATCCTGCAGCGGATTTAAAGTCCCCTGGCACGGCCCGGGCCGCCAACCAGAGCGCACCGACCGTGGAAAGGGGCTGGAACCGCATTCCCCTCACTGGGCCGCTCCCCCCAGTTTTCCGCCGGACGAGATGGTCTAGCCCATGGTGCCGGTGCTGGGCAGTCACAGGCCAGATGGCCTGGTTCCCTCGTCTGTCGTCGGACGCTGGGGTGTCTAGGCCAGGAAGCACTCCTCCTCGTCCTCGTCCTCATCCCGCTCGTAGTCCGCCTGCCGGACGTGAGGTCGGGAGGCACCGGACGGTTGCAGGTTGGACAGCTCCCGCTCCGCCCGTTCCGCCACCTCAAGAGCCACCTCGAGGTTCAGGGGCCCGGTGAGGCTGACGTGCCGTCCCAGCCGCAGCGGTGTAAGTCCTTGGAGGAATGATTGAAGGGCTAGTTCCTCCCTAGCCACAGCAGGGAAGTCGGGGTAGCCCCGCTGGGCGTACAGCAGTACGTCCGCTGTGTAGGCCGCCAACCGTTCCCCCTCCCGGCGGCAGCGGCTGGCCAGCAACTCCCGGCTATGGCCCACGACCCCCCGCTGCCCGAAACGCCTCGCCACGGCTAGGGTCAGGGCCCGGAGGTTCTGCTGGTCTGCTGGGGCAAGGTCCAGCAGAACCTGCAATGCCGTTCCCTCCAAGGCTAGGGCAAGCTGGACGGCGGACTCGTACATAGCCCAGCCTTAGTACTGCGCGGCGATCCTCAGCTGCGCCAGGTAGAGCTCCAGTGGTGTCGCCCTGGAAAATTTGGGCAGCCTGGCCACCAGGTGGAGGCCGACCGCCGCGATCCTGTGGCACCGCCAACGGCCGTTTGGTGGTACTGCGCCGCCGTCGAGCCGGGCCATTCCAAGTCTTCCTCCTTGGGACGCTCCAGAAAAATGGGTTCTTCTCCATGATCCCACCTCTGACACCAATGTAGCGCCGGTCAGGAAGAGACGGAAGACAGGTTCAACCGTTTAGTACAACTCTCGCGCCCCTTACACCGCTCGGACTGCGAGAGTTTGTTTTTATTCGAACCAACACAACAAGAACACGGCACACCTGACCGACGGACACGTCACTCTCAGTGACGGTGTCAACAACAATGAAAATGAACATGTAATAGAACACACACAACCATATAACATCCCGAATCCATTAACCCCACTTAGCCCTAACAACAGAATAACTTAACAAAACCCCTTTTGTCAACTGACAACCCCAATTCCCAGAACCCCCCGCAGCTCCGGAACATGGCGCCCAAACCCGTGGTCGCTAGGGATGGAGTGATTTTCGATCGGATCGTCTATCAGCGATCGAAGGGAGGATCGTGATTTTTTTTTTCAAATGGCGATCTTTTAATAATTTACTGCCATTCGATGTTAAAGAAATAATCTCTACAACCTGCGCCCTACTGTGTACTTGAAAATGTTTCTGGTGGAGCAACACGTCTGCATACAGAGCCCTTTGATCGGTGCAACTGAGGACTGAATATTAAACCCTTAATTACAACCCTGTTGCGTCTTTTTTTCCTTCTCACTTTTTTTCGGAGGTCCGCGCCACGGACACAAGCTCTCTTTTTCTCGTCTCCTCTGTTCTTCATATTCTTGCTTGCTTACCAAACACTTTTCTCTGTGCGCCACAAGGGGTGTGCTATATTATCTTTCTTTTTAAACACAAAATATAATAATTCACGTGTACATTTGAACAACAAGTAACTTTTACTTTTACACGGCACATTTAAATCGAGAGATCAGCCTGCGTAAATGAAATGCTCCTCACAGGTTTTCTCATAGGTTGCGTTAGGTCTTTAGGCTCACTGTTGACATCCGGGTAAAACTTAAAATGTGCCCAAATAGCCGATTTTGCGTTCTTTTTTGGCACCAAATTGCTTTCGGCCATGTTAGCGCCAGGCGAGTTTCTTTTTTGTTGTTGTTTTTTTTTTTTTTTAAGCTGACGTAACTGCGCCCGCCCTCTCAGCCGATCGGATTGCCTATCAGCGATCGCCAGTGACTACGATCGGATGATCTGAAAATAGGGACGATTTCCCATCCCTAGTGGTCGCCACAATATCTTTGGCAAGATGGATATAAGAAGAGAGACCCGCAGACAAGCACCTCGTAAACACGCACACACAATGACATAGGGAGAGGATTTTATGATTTGTATGAAATCTATCTGTTTATTTCAACCACTGCGCCATCAACATTCAACATCAAAATTATTTCAACGTTGGCTTAGGCAGATAGGCCTACATGTTCCAAATCCGTTAACATATTCTCCATCCATTAAAAGAGAAAGATCAGTTAAGTAATTAATTTGTCTGAAATAAACCAGCCAGCACATACACATTTGACTAGCAGCTTGTGCTAGCTCTCGCCTAGCAATAACGTCAATGGTTGAGCTCTGGCTAACTGTTTTTCTGTCAATTCCCCTGCACAACTCGTTGATGCCTGACTTCGGAATAAATCCGTTATTTTTGAGCACTTAGATGCATCCCCCTCCAGCATCCGCTTTTTCTTTATTCTGGCCTTTTCAGCTCCTCCTTTCTCCTTTCTCTTTTTGCCTTCCATGAGTGCCACAACAAGCAAACAACCACAAACTTGCTCGCTTTCTCTGTCTGACGTGTCTTTACGGTCATGCAATTAGACGTGGGGCCGCTCATATATCCACCTGCATTTTCGAAAATGGACTTGACCTGCAAGCTGTTTATTGGATAAACGCATTTCCAAATCTCAGGAGTCTTTGCTCCATTCTACGTCAATTCAAGAACAAAGAAATTAAAGTAAACTGTAGTTCGTATTTCTTTTATTTATGAACATGAAAGTTCTGTAACGCCTGAATAATGAAGAATTAAATGAAGTAAAAAAAATAAATTAAAAAAAAAGCAGGAATGAGATATAGAGCGTAAACAAGTACTATAAATATTGGATGATCACTTTCTCAACATTGTGAATTTCGGGGATTGTCCACAAGGGGATTAAATTATGCTCCTGAGCACTAAATCGCGTGATACCGGGTTGGTGTGTATGTCTGTGTGTGTGTGTGTGTGTGTATCTGCATGTGTGTGTGTGTGTGTGTGTGTGTGTGTGTGTGTGTGTGTGTGTGTGTGTGTTGCTTTGTATCGTTAAGTAGTGGTTTCTCTATCATCCTGTGGTTCATCTTTGTAATTAGCAGTTGCTCAGTCGTCCGCTAACCCCAAGAGGATCAGTATGTGTGTTTACGTGTGCGTGTGTTTCCACTGACTTCCCTGTAGTGTCTGTGAAACAGATGACCTGAACGTATTGGGCTCTGTAACACAAACAGACACACATAGACCTCACACACACTCTCACACACAAACACACAGACTAAATGCTCTGACCCCTTTCCTCATTCCAGTAATACTTGAGTGTCATTGTGTGTGCTTTTATGCCTGCAAGTGGGCTATTGTGTGTGCTCTTTGGATGTAAACCAATCTGTAAAGTTACTTATTCTCCTCTGTTAAGACTAGAGTTTAGTATTGAGGGAAACAGGTTTGGTGGTAATAGAGTTGAGAACATATTTAACCAAACCATGAACCACTGTCTGGATAAACACTCTAAGCTTCACGGTCAAATACATAACCAATACCCTCCAAAATTAGATTAATACTAAACTGCTGCTGGCATTGTGGTCAAACAAAGTTATGCTGTTTTGGAAGTATGTTTAGTTTCTTGTCTATTCAGGGTGTAGTAGTAACGTAAAGTCTTATAGCACTACCAATGGCCTGTCATTTATTTTTAGCTTTCAAGTGGGTGTGGCGGATTTGACATAGCTACTTCAACTGCCAGCATTCATTGCCGCATGTATTTATAACCCTCGTGCATGGTGGAATACCTTCCTCCAGACCTCATAGGAGGGCTGTTCACGAGGCTGGTGTCTTCATTATTGACGTTGTCGGATTATCTTAGTTTGGTTTAGTTTGATTTAGCCTGGCTGGGCTTGACTCTGTTAGAATACACTGTGGATTTGTTTGTCTAAAAACTTTAATCGGAATATTGATCAAGATGGTCAGGAGAGAACGAGAAGGGGTTGGGGTTGACACTAAGGTTTCAAAAGCACTTGCCCAAAGGGCAAGTGCAGGTCATGTTTGACTTGCCCGAATGTCACGTTTACTTGCCCAAATAAAAACAAAAAAACGACAAACAATTATGAGTATAATTAAACAGAAATTAACAATCAAGTCATGAAACACAGATGAAAATAGTTTATTTTTTTACTTGCATGTGAGGGTTAACCCTATGAACAACATACAGAACGGTCAAAAACGTCAACATAATGTACAAGGTGTACTTAATCCTCCTCTTTCTGCTTGTCCTCTGACAACACCATCTCACGACAACCTATTATCGCCCAGTTATATGTAGACTAGGGCTTTGACTTTTGCCCAAAAATCATATTCGAAGTTTGTTTGTTCATTAATATTCAAATATTTATTAATAATATTTTGACCATCAAATGCCTTCAGTAAGACCTGGATTGGGCTTCGCAAGATTTGTTTACCGCGTTGCTATGGTTACTGGCAGTGGCGGTGGGTCAATAGAGGGCGCTAGGGCGCCGCCCCTCCGTGAAATATTCACTTGAATATATCTGCCAACTATTATCAATTCAAAATAAAATCAACAAAAATATATAGCGTTTATCCTCGTTTAATTGTGTGATATATTTGTCACTGCCAGCAACCATTTAAATGCGTCTGAACGTCAATGATTTGGGCTAGGCTAGTTATTGGTCATTTTAAATAAAGCCCTGCTCCAAATCAGGGGCGCCGGCCACGTTGAAGTCAATGTAAGCTCGCTAACTTTTTGCTGTCTATCAAGCAGGGACAGCTTTTCATTGGCGCAAGAAAATCGCCCTCGGGTCGCACCAGTGTGCGCCCCAGGTCAATGGTATCGCTTTTCTTTTTTGTTATCACCACCATGATTGGACAATTCAGTGACTCAATCAAATAGGCTACCTCCCTCAGCAGCATTCACGCAACACAACTACATGTAGAGAAGAGATAGATCGCTAACTAGCAGAGAATTGTAAGCACCTTCCACCGTTTTCAGTGGAGGAATTGGACTCCACAAGCAATGTTATACTTAAAAGGAGCAAGTAAGTAACATATTCATTTAGTCTTTCGGCCTGTAGCATATAAGCAAAATGAAGCAACTCTCCCATATGTAAGCCAGCGTATGCGCACACACCCACAGGCTGCCGGAGAGGAGCGAGAGCGCGAGAGAGCGAGAGAGCGCGAGAGAGCGAGAGAGCGAGAGAGCGAGAGAGCGAGGGCGCTGCTGCTGGCTGCCGCACGCGCGATCAATTGCAAATATAACAATTTTGTGTGATTTGTCGGAAAAAAAGGTTGTTTTGCCGTTTTAAAAAACACTTCAATAAATAGCCTTTAACAAACTCTCAAAAATCCACTTGCCCGTCCGGGCAACCAGAATAAATGTCAACTTGCCCGAACATTTTTTTTACTTGCCCCGGGCAAGCGGGCAACCGTTAGTGTCAATGGCTGACTAAGGAGATGGAAGGGAAGAAGTGAGGAGAGGAATTGCAAGATGACAGTTGAATAATGGAGGGGAGAGGAGAAGAGTTGGTTGTGTGTGTGTGTGTGTGTGTGTGTGTGTGTGTGTGTGTGTGTGTGTGTGTGTGTGTGTGTGTGTGTGTGTGTGTGTGTGTGTGTGTGTGTGTGTGTGTGTGTGTGTGTGTGTGTGTGCGCGCGCGTGTGTGTGTGTTGGTCGGGGGTGATCACCTAAAGACATGGGATAGAGTTGTGCATGACAGGCTGCAGGGGGTCTCTGGCATGGCAGGAATTACGGGCTTGCTAAAATTAGCAGCAGCTGCCTGAATCTCTCTCTCTCTCTCTCTCTCTCTCTCTCTCTCTCTTCTCTCTCTCTCTCTCTCTTCTCTCTCTCTCTCTCTCTCTCTCTCTCTCTCCTCTCTCTCTCTCTCTCTCTCTCTCTCTCTCTCTCTCTCTCTCATGCTCTCGCTCTTGCCCATTCTCTTTCAAACTGGCCTGCATAGTTAGGGAAGAGAGGAAGGGTGTGGCAGCTTCTATGTGAGTGTGAGTGTGTTTGTGTGTGTGTGTGTGTGGGGGTGTGGGGGGGTGGGACTGTTGTGTGTGTGTGTGTGTGTGTGTTGTGTGTGTGTGTGTGTGTGTGTGTGTGGTGTGTGTGTGTGTGTGTGTTTTAGCATTTCTATATTAGTGTGTGATTGTATACATGTGAGAGGTATGTCTACGTAACTGTGCATGGTTTAAATGTGGGTGTGGCTGTAGCACCTGCTGCTGTCACTTTGAAATGCTGGACTTCCTAGCAATGTGCTATCTTAGCAATATCCAACATGCTAGTCCTTACATAGCAACCTACCCCAAAGACATAGATACAACCTACTCAAACTATCTTACAACAAACTACTCTAACATGCTGTCATTTGAATTTGTGGGAAAGAATTGTTGTTATTAACGTTTGCATTAGCATGCTATAGTATTAGTCTATTGGAACGGGACGAAGTTGTCAGCCTGCCAAACAGATTAGGCCATTCCTCCCTTCCTCAGCACCATGGGGGGGGGGGGGGGGGGGGCTGACATCGGGCTCTTGGATGGTATGCATAGAATGTGCCTGATCCCTTCTGTAATCCACTTCCTGTCCACCTCATCACATAGCCCTTTGATCTAATGAGGACGAGTCACCTGCTGATCACCGGACCTCCTTCACCCTACATGAACCTGTGTGTGTGTGTGTGTGTGTGTGTGTGTGTGTGTGTGTGTGTGTGTGTGTGTGTGTGTGTGTGTGTGTGTGTGTGTGTGTGTGTGTGTGTGTGTGTGTGTGTGTGTGGATGTCTTCGTGCGTGTTTGTGTGTGCGTGTGAGAGAGACAGGGTAAGAGTGTGGGAGACATAGTCTACCTATCCTCCATAGTCCGCTGAGATTCTTGTGAACCCTAACAGTAATGCGGATTACTCTTTTATGCATCAACTAAATCTTTTGGCTAAACCTCTTCAAGCCCTTTAAGACACTTTCTCATTCATGCCAGGATTTCTGGATGGTAGCTTCTCTTTGATCAGGAGTGCTCCAACCTTTGCCTTTCCACAACATAACTTCTAATGTTGCTGTTGTCATTTCTTTATCCTATTAAATCAATAGCAGGAGCTCTTTATCTGTGCTTAGCTTACCAGGTTGGGCATGGTGCGCACTAATCATGCTAATCTCTGTCCCCACAGCCCCCTGTCAACTGCTAATGTGTAAAATTGATCCACTGATCCACGAGGATCAGCTCCTTAACAGTAGGGCTCTACTGTACAGGGTTCTACTATAGAGGTTCTACTGAAGAGGATCTACTGTACAGGTCTACTGTAGAGTTTCTATTGTAGAGGTTCTACTGTACAGGTGGTGTTCTACTGAAGAGTTTATACTGTACAGATTATACTGTACAGGTCTAGTGTTCTACTGTCAAGCTTATACTGTAGAGGTACTACTTTACAGGTCTACTGCAGAGGTTATACTGTACATGTCTAGTTTTCTACTGTTGAGGTTCGACTGTACAGGTCTACTGTAGAGGTTCTACTGTACAGGTCTACTATAGAGGTTGTACTGTACAGGTCTAGTGTTCTACCATTGAGGTTCTACTGTACATGTCTAGTGTTCTACTGTAGAGGTTCTACTGTACATGTCTACGGTAGAGGTTGCACTGTACAGGTCTAGTGTTCTACCATAGAGGTTCAACTGTACATGTCTAGTGTTCTACTGTAGAGGTTCTACTGTACAGGTCTACTGTAGAGGTTCGACTGTACAGGTCTACTGTAGAGGTTGTACTGTAAAGGTCTAGTGTTCTACTGTAGAGGTTCTACTGTAGAGGTCTTTTTTTCTACTGTAGGTTCTACAGTGGAGGTCTGGCGTTGTAGTGTAGAGGTTCTACTGTAGGGTTCTACTCTAGATGTCTGTAGCGATGTGTCAGTGCAGCGGTAGAGGTCCACACCAGTGCTGTGTTCCAATATCCATACTTCCATGAGTACACTTAAACGTAGTACATTATCCGAACTCACTAAAGTGCGCAGATTTTCAGATGTCAGTGTTGTTCAAAATCGAATACTCTGTGGTGCACCTACCGGAAATTATGATCGCAACTGCCGTCGCGGCTCGTCACCCGCCAAAAACATCCCGCTTTGAACAGTGAACCCTTTACGCCTAGCAGCTATGAAAAGCTACAAAATGACTCCATTTATGCAGGCTATGTGGATAATGCGCCGACGTTGGCTCCGCCTCTTCCGCTACATAGCTAAGATAGCTGCCGTTGAGTGCGACTAGTGTATATCGTTCCACGGCGCCACGCTCAGCGTTTTGACCGTTTTGTGGACACCATCCACCATCCTTTCATTGCGCTTTTTGCCCTGATCGTAATTAGAACGCCCCAAGTACTCAAACTAAGTATAGTAAGTACGGAAAGTGTGGATATGGGAACACGCCACAAGCCCTAACCCATGGTTTGGTGTCAACAAACTAACATATTGTTATGGACTCATTGGACCACACTATCTAAACCCTCCATTAGGGGACTGTAGGATGAGCAGTGGCCCTCACAGCAGCTCCACAGAGCCCTCTGTGAGAGGCGCAGCGTGGGAACACACCAGTGTGTCCCTAGGAATGTAGACATTTCTCCAATTGGGGGAGGACACCAGAATAGAATGGCGTACAATAGGACACAATACGACAGAGCGGCTAGTGGAGTATAACTAAACACAATATATAGTAACATTTATTTAGTGAGATGAGCATAGAATCCAAAGGTTGGTGTGGTGCAGCAGGCAGGTGAAGGGTGGTATGTTGATGGCCTCACCCCTAGATCTGTGTCAGAGACACACATGTGTCTGTTCTGTGGTGCTGTCAGTGTACTTACTATGAGACTGGACACTGTGAGTACATAGACACTCAATTTCTTTACACATTGTTATGTACATGACGGCGTTGTGCGGCTGTTATCCATCTGCTTGCTGGGGTGCGAGTGGTGAGGGGCCTGTCCTCCAGGGGGCCCCCAGGCACTGCACACTGGGGGCCCAGCAAGAACCTTTCCGCCTATTTTTTTTATCGTGTTTTAATTCAAAGTTTAATTCAAAGTTTCTCTATATCCTCTCATCCTGGAGTGGTTGTAATGTGTTGATGTGTGAATTGATTCAAAGCTGTGCGCGTGTTGTGTTTGTGTGTGTGTGTGTGTGTGTGTGTGTGTGTGTGTGTGTGTGTGTGTGTGTGTGTGTGTGTGTGTGTGTGTGTGTGTGTGTGTGTGTGTGTGTGTGTACTGTGTGTGTGTGTGTGTGTGTGTGTGTGTGTGTGTGTTTGTGTGTTTGTTGTCGCCTACTGTACATGGGAATGGATGCTGTATCTCTCCCCTCTCTCTCAACTCACTAACCTTTAAACCCTGTCAAGATTCTTTGTTTGAATGTGTGTGTGCATGTGTGTGTGTGTGTGTGTGTGTGTGTGTGTGTGTGTGTGTGTGTGTGTGTGTGTGTGTGTGTGTGTGTGTGTGTGTGTGTGTGTGTGTGTGTGTGTGTGTGTGTGTGTGTGTGTGTGTGTGTGTGTGTGTGTGTTGGAGAGCTCTCTTGAGAGATTTAATATGTGAGTCTCTCCCTCAGTCTCTCTCCCTCAGTCTCCCTCTCTCTCTCTCTGTCTCTCTCTGTGTCTCTCTCTCTCTCTCTCTCGTCTCTCTCTCTCTCTCTCTCTCTCTCTCTCTCTCTCTCTCTCTCTCTCTCTCTCTCTCTCTCTCTCTCTCTCTCTCTCTCTCTCTCTCTCTCTCTCTCTCTCTCCTCTCTCTCTCTCTCTTCTCTCTCTCTCTCTCTCTCTCTCTCGTTATCTCATTCTGTCTGTCTGTCTCTTCTCTCTCTCTCTCTCTCTCGTTATCTCATTGCTGTCTGTCTTTCTGGTTGTTATTGGTGCGTTTGCATCAGTCTGTGTGTGTGTGTGTGTGTGTGTGTGTGTGTGTGTGTGTGTGTGTGTGTGTTAGCGTAATGTGTTACCCTGTGTTGTTTGTGTTTATTGTCTGCTTTAACATAGCGTAATGTGTTTTGTGTGTAATGTCTGTGTTACAGTGTTTTGTGTGTGTGTAACGTAATGTGTTACAGTGTGTTGTGTGTGTAATGTCTGTGTTACAGTGGGTTGTGTGTGTTTGTGTTTGTGTAATGTCTGTGTTACAGTGGGTTGTGTGTGTAATGTCTCTGCTATAGTGTGTTGTGTGTGTGTGTGTGTGTGTGTGTGTGTTTGTGTAATGTCTGTGTTACAGTGGGTTGTGTGTGTAATGTCTGTGTTACAGTGTGTTGTGTGTGTGTAATGTAGGGTTTAGGGTTTTTCCCTCATGCCTATATTTAGAAGAAAGGAACGCAGGACCCTGAGAAACATGCAGAGGAAAGAGAGAGAGAGAGAGAGAGAGAGAGAGAGAGAGAGAGAGAGAGAGAGAGAGAGAGAGAGAGAGAGAGAGAGAGAGAGAGAGAGAGAGAGAGAGAGAGAGAGAGAGAGAGAGAGAGAGAGGGGGGGGGGGAGGGAGAGAGAGAGAGAGAGAGAGAGAGAGAGAGAGAGATGGATATAAAATTGCTGACCACTGACCACATTGAACTGACCAGGTTATGATAATAAACAATCTATAATGCTTCTGTAGTGAAACTATAATGAATCTATGGTGAATTTATAATGTATCTACAATGAATCTATAATGTAGTTATAGTGTTTCGGAATGTATAATCATTCTGCTAAGTATGTATAATGTTTCTATAGTGAGTCTGTAGTGAATCTATAGTGAGTCTCTAATGTATCCATAACATCGCCTGGTCGTTTGTGAGTGACCTCCTTCTTCTGAACTACTTCCACATAGCTCCTCTCCCCCCATGAATACCCCAGGCCTAGCTGGGCCGTTTCTAGATAGTCTGTATAGACCTTCACCCCTCTCGACCCCCCTTCCCCGGCCTTCCCCACGACCCCCTGACCTCTGGGACGCTCTACCACCTCCATGCGTTGCTATGGAGATCCATCTCTCTTGAGAGGTGAAGACAGCCGACAGACTGCAGACCTGCTGTCATAAAGAGCCAGGCCTAGCACTGCTGGAAGCGCTCATTTAGAGAGCAGTATGTGTCGCTCCGTTTAAATAGCGCTCCTCCTTCAGCATGTGAGTAATTCAACTGCACAAATGATTCAATATCAATCCTATTGCAACTCAATACAACTTGACCCTTGACCCTGTGCCTTTAAAACCGAGCTGCGTAAAAGGCCTGTGCGCCCTGGCCCCACCGTGGTCCTCAGTTATCCGGAGCCTCGCGCTGCGGGCGTGTTTAGGAGAGGGAAACACCTGGGCAGAGGTGTCGAGAGAGCCGAAGCATGCTTGGGTAATAGGCCCATACCATTCTGCCAGAGAACGGGGGTGACCCTTGTTTGGAAGCAGCTATTGATCCTGTGGCTGATTAGATGTGTGTTATGAAGCAGCTATTGATCCTGTGGCTGATTAGATGTGTGTTATGAAGCAGCTATTGATCCTGTCGGTGATTAAATGTGTTTTTTAAACAGTAATGCCAGCAACGCGTTACTGGCCTCGGATCACTTTTTTCAGTGACGAGTAATCTAACACGTTACTATTTCCAAACCAGTAATCAGATTAAAATTACTCATCAAAGTCACTGTGCGTTACTTTTGTTATTTTCTTTTACCGGATCACCGATTGGCGTTGAGATCGATGGAGTGGTCTGTCTGTCTGTCTGTCTGTCTGTCTGTCTGTCTGTCTGTCTGTCTGTCTGTCTGTCTGTCTGTCTGTCTGTCTGTCTGTCTGCTTCTTGCCTGCCTGCCTGCCTGCCTGCCTGCCTGCCTGCCTGCCTGCCTGCCTGTCTGTCTGCCTGCCTGTCTGTCTGTCTGTCTGTCTGTCTGTCTGTCTGTCTGTTTGTGTGAGAGTGCATCTGCGTGTGAAGTCTCCAAAGACTTCAATCTATCAGAGGCGAGTGTCGACCTTGACTCTCCAGAGTCCGCGCCACACTAGTTGTTTTTAGTGGCAGAATTAGTCGCACAGTGTTGCGTGGGCGCACGTGCGTGTGTCTGTGTTTGTGTGTGTATATGTGTGTGTGTTGTGCTGGAGCGACGGCAGCAGAGAGAGCGAGTGGGAGCCTCTACGTTATCGCTAGAGAACACACAGAGAGGTCCGAGCAGCTCAAGCACTAGGACGCTCTGTTTTATGGTAACACATTAGTGCCACTAATGTGATAATTTGCGCGCTCGCAGTTAATATCTACGCGTGTGAAATAATATAACATGTCCGAATGCACGTTTTATCACATTAGTAGTTTATGGCACCAATGTGTTGCCATACTGTTTACGTCGTTTACGTCACGCACGTGGAGCTGAGTCAAGTTATCGCCCCGTAATGGGCGCGATGATATTTTGTCTACGCATTAAAAGTTGGCCGAAGCGGTTCAAAGCCATGTGTCAGTGTGTGCACTCTGTACATTTAGCGTCAATCATGCATTATATTCATTAAATCATCGCAAACTGCAACGTTTCTTTCTTCATTCTTCATTCAGAAAATCTGTCCAAGGTGCAAAGTTAGTTTTGGTAAAACCGGTTGTCATTTTTTATTTTGAGGAGGCAGGGGGTGTTGTCGCAGCTAAATGTAACTAATAAAGTAACTTGTAATATAACTTAGTTACTTTTAAAATCATTAAAGTTACTATTTTAAGGAGTAACTAGTAATCAGTAATCAGTAGCACTGGTTATAAAGCAGCTATTGATCCTGTGGGTGATTACATGAGTTATGAAGCAGCTATTGATCCTGTCAGTGATTACATGTGTGTTATAAAGCAGCTATTGATCCTGTGAGTGATTACATGTGTGTTATGAGGCAGGTATTGATACCCTGTGTGATTACATGTGTGTTATCAAGCAGCTACTGATCCTGTTTGGATAGCATGTGTTAATGACGTGTGTATTATGAGGCATTGTTGTGAATTGATAGCATGTGTTGATTACATTTGTGTGTATTTGTTGTCTTCCAGGAGAAACATAAACGACAAACAGCGATTGAGAGCAAGAGAAGTCAACTGGATGATCTGGTGCTACAGTTACAACACCTCAAGGTGACCTTAGTGTGTGTGTGTGTGTGTGTGTGTGTGTGTGTGTGTGTGTGTGTGTGTGTGTGTGTGTGTGTGTGTGTGTGTGTGTGTGTGTGTGTGTGTGTGTGTGTGTGTGTCTGTGTGTGTGTGTGTGTGTGTGTGTGTGTCTGCGTGTGTGTGTGTGTGTGTGAGCGTGTGTGTATGATGGCTGGTTAAAGCAACCTCACCAGGCCTGAGTCATTCTGATTGTACTCTGAGCTGGGTTAGGCTGCTTAAACCAGCCATTAACCACACACACTCCAACAAACCCTAACCCTAACACACACACTCCACACACACACTCCCACTCAAGTACCACCCACACCCTAACCTAACCTGTTTTTGCAGATAGTCCTTCTCCTTCCAGCTGGTTTGGAAGGTGCAGCAGCATTGAGTGCGTCCACATTCTGCATGGCACCACTCCCCTTTAACCTCTCTCTGGACACACTGTTAACGCTCCCAATGAAGTACATTCTCTTCATTAGACTCTCTGGTTTTCACATTCCCAACGGCGGCTGAGGTTGATCCTGCACCGTTTCACCGAGCTTCACCCACATGTGGAAACTGAAACGAGATATGAATCACTGACCAGCTTAATGCTTAATAACAACCATATGCATCACTCTAGCTCAGAAGTTATTGATCATGTATCATGCCTAGTACATTCAGACGGAAACAGGCACATCTCTTGTGTTAGTGGAGTGCTGCATGCTGTGCTCAATTATTGTTCTTCTTAGGTTTTATTATTATTATTTACTCCTTCCACAATTGTTCACCTAGAGACTCCATCCCAATTTTTAAATGTTCAGAAATCAGATTTTTTAAATATTTTATTTTTTAAGATATTCTTGTTTTAAAATATATTTATTTTTTTTACAATGGAAGTCAATGGGCACTTTTTAGTCTTTTTACATGCTATTGACAAACAATATGCCATATGAAAGCTTATTTTGATGAACCTAGATGTGAAGGAATATGGTCAATGACATACTTTTCCAAATTACTAACACACACACACACACTCAAAACCCTTCACTGGAATTAAGCCGTTTAACATTTCTTTATGTCTTAAACTATGTGGATTTACGAAAACATATTTTCAACCTCACTATGCACGACTACAGCACTCACCGCATTTTCTGTAGAAAATGCATTTTTTGGTTTATTATTAGCTTTCTATGCTTTGGGATACAAAGCACCAAACATTGTGTGAGCATGTCATAATATAAATGGCACGTACACATGCATAACCCAAAAAACAATAATCCCCCAAGAATCAATCAGTGACAGACTGAAACAAACAGGGGGTGGCAGAAGATGTTACTGGAGACGTGGGGAGCAGCTGCTCCTTGAACACACTAGATTCACGTATTATTATGTCATCTGATATTATTGTTAGTGTCCATCTTTAAGTGGTCCATTTCAGACCTCTGCTTCAGGACCCGAGAGAGAGGGAGGGGGAGAGAGAGAGAGAGAGAGAGAGAGAGAGAGAGAGAGAGAGAAGAGAGAGGAGAGAGAGAGAGAGAGAGAGAGAGAGAGAGAGAGAGAGAGAGAGAGAGAGAGAGAGAAGAGAGAGAGAGAGAGGAGAGAGAGAGAGAGAGAGAGAGAGAGAGAGAGAGAGAGAGAGAGAGAGAGAGAGAGAGAGAGAGACTCATTAAATCTCTCAAGAGAGGACGAACCACTGAACAGTGGTTTAAATTCTGGGCAGTGCTTGACTGCAGAGGGTTTAGAGTAAACCCTCACATTCTGCTATTTTCTAACATAGGATGTAACTGTTTCAGGGAACATGGTGAAAATGTCCCGGTCTTCAACTTGGTTGTGGCGAGAAAGAACGGTGAAAAGTTGGACAAGTGACCTTATTGATGTGGGATTTGCGAACGCCATTTGTTTGTTTAACAACTTCTTGGAAATTAAACCCAGTTTATGCTGTGGTCTAGTGTGATTTCACAGCGTCCGTTAAAAGCAGCACTCTCTTGAGGGTTCCCCTTTAATAACCAGAGACCTCCTCACACTCTGAAGCAGCCCCTAGCTGGCTCGGAGGGCTGGGTGTCGGGCAGATGGAGAGCTCTGTGTGGCAGCATTCGCTCTCAGGGGACGGGGGGCTTAGCCTGGGAGTGGAAGCCCGGACAGCAGCCCAGAGAAAAAAGAAACAGTCAGCCGAGTCATCGCTGTAAGGATAGACGGCCAGGCGAAGAGCCTAAGATGGCATCAGGGAATGACTGAATGGACTGAATGAAGATTCTAGAGGTTTGCGGAAGTCATTGTACTCTTCGCCTGCTACTGCATTCATGCATTATCTTTGTTAGTTTGTTATGGCTGGAATATACCGAATGTCCAGCACCAATCGAAACAACTTGTCTGACCTCTTCCTAATTTTAAAATCAATCGCTCCATTCATTAATCCTTTCATCCATCCATAGGTGATGATGTGTATTTGGTCGTGGGTATTGATTAGCCTAGCCTGTATGGGGCTGTCTAACCCAAAAATGCACAGCTAGCATTTTTTATACGTTAGTCACAAGCCAAACCATTTATAAACACTTCCTTAGCTGCGGTCATAGAAATGTAACTCACAGATGATCAGAACTACATGAAGTACCCACTTTCGATCGATTGGGATTGGAAACCACTATCAATCATGAAAAGCCTCACAAAACATGTCCTTCACTTACATCCTGGGTATTTCTGAGCAGAACCTCCAGACCAGACCTTCTTTGAGGAGCTCTGAGCCGCGAAGAGCGCACAGGAAGTGGAATGTTTTTTCAGCAGCGGCGTGAGAGAGCGCTGGCCCTCTGAGGTCACAGACTCATTCAAATTAAACTTTATTATTATCCCAACCAGATAGGAAACACAGACCATTGGCCATACACGCAGCTCAGATATTTTTTGCACACAATCCCAAGTGGGCTCTCTCTCTATGTTACCTGGTTCTACGTTTAGGAGTCAGCAGGTTAACAGTCAACAGTCAAAGCTAATATTCGCCAGTACCAAACTACCAGCAAACAGTGAGAGTTTAGACTGTGGACTAATGTTAACCATCAGCCTAGTGTTTAGACTATGCTCTTGAATGGAGTGATACATGTTGACTATGACACACTTGTGATATATTATGTGTAACATTGTGTAATACTATAGGAACTAATAATGAGTCCCTCCTGTCAGCCACGAATGCACCATCCCTACAGCACATGATCTATATAGATCTATAGACACCTGAATCAGCTGGTGTTCCTCAATAAAAAGAATTGGCAGGTACAAATGGAAATATTAAACTGTTGCCCAACATTAGAAAATGTGATTTTAAATGGATATTTTTTTCTTTCTATGTCTTCCTGTCGCGCTGTCCCTCTCTATCTCTTCCTCCATTTTTCTCTGCATCCATCTTTCTTCTCTCTCTCCCTCTCGCTCCCTCTCCCCCCCTCCCCCCTCTCCCCCTCCCCCCTCTCCCTCTCTCCTCTCTTCCTCTCCCTCTCTCTCTCTCTCTCTCTCTCTCTCTCTCTCTCTCTCTCTCTCTCTCTCTCTCTCTCTCTCTCTCTCTCTCTCCCCCTCCCCCTCTCTCTCTCTCTCTCTCCTCCCTCTCCCTCTCCCTCTCCTCTCTCTCTCTCTCTCCCTCCCCCTCTCTCCTCTCTCTCTCTCCTTCTCTCTCTCTCTTCTCTCTCTCTCTCTCTCTCTCTCTCTCTCTCTCTCTCTCTCTCTCTCTCTCTCTCTCCCTCCTCTCCCTCCTCTCTTCTCTCTCTCTCTCTCCCTCCTCTCCTCTCCCTCTCTTCTCTCTCTCTTCTCCTCCCCCTCCCCCTCTCTCCTCTCTCTCTCTCTCTCCTCTCTCTCTCTCTCTCTCTCTCTCTCTCTCTCTCTCTCTCTCTCTCCCTCTCTCTCTCTCTCTCCTCTCTCTCTCTCTCTCTCTCTCTCTCTCTCTCTCTCTCTCTCTCTCTCTCTCTCTCTCCCAGTCTAAAGCCATGCGTGAGCGCTGGTTGCTCCAGGGCTCCAATGGTGGTGAGGAAGAGGAGGAGAGTAGGAGACAGCTGGAGAAGGAGGAAGAGCAGGGCAGGAGGCTGGAGGACCAGATACACAGGTACACTGACACACACAACCCCACACACACACACACACACACACACACACACACACACACACACACACACACACACACACACACACACACACACACACACACACACACACATTCACAAACACACCCACACACACCCAGACTCACTAACACTCTCTCGCCCCCTACTTAGTACCTTCCAACCCACTTTTCTCTTTTCATTATATTCCAATGGGGCACATCTTGCTGACTCTGCAGAGCCCAGATTTCCTTTAATAGCTCGGCAGTGGTCTACAAAGTCTCTGCATCCTGCGGCCCCACACTTGCCGTTGGTTTAGTACTGTTGGTGTTGTCCTTGAGATGTATTCAGCTATCGCCCCGCAGTGCACTGCTGCACTGTTTAATAAACTGTATGAAAGCAGTCCTGTTCTCCTGAAGCTATCTTATCGGTGATACTGAAACAGCATGCCTTTAGCACTTTAGCTCAGCTAGCTCAGTCGCTATCTCCAGGATATCATTAACTTGTGACTGGTCAGAGAGAGAGGCTACTGTAGGGGGTCTTATCGCTGGTCTGCTAGGTGTGAATCACATCATTCAGCCACGGGCTGGGTTAGCTAAAGTCAATGGTTAAGCTTTCAAAGAGCCCTTTGTAAAACGTTAGGGTTGGACAGACGTACATTAGAAAAGAACGTTGCGTTTATTTATACAGCCCTCTGGCCCAGTTACATTCTCATGGGCCTCACAGCCCCACTCTACAAAACACCCGCTAACCTTAAGCTCCTAAAGGATTTAAGGTGAATCTCCCCAAACCCAGATTAGGAACCTAGAGAAGGAACCCAGAAGAGGGCCCCTCCTTCAGGGACCACGAGGGGGCCGATAGGGCCGCTGTTATGGAACATGATCGCATTTACATCATTTCTCCTCTTTCGTGCACACAGACACACGCACACACACACACACACACACACACACACACACACACACACACACACACACACACACACACACACACACACACACACACACACACACACACACACACACACACACACACACACACACACACACACACACACACACCACACACACACACACACACACACACACACACACACACACACACACACACACACACACACACACACACACACACACAGCGACACACACACACACACACACACACACACACACACACATACACACACACACACACACACACACACTTACACACAGACACAACACACACACAGACATACACACACCACACACAGCACCACACACAGACATACATACACACACACACACACACACACACACAGACATACACACACACACACACACAGACAAGACAGACAGACAGACAGACAGACAGACAGACAGACAGACAGACAGACAGACAGACAGACAGACAGACAGACAGACACACACAGCCCTGACAGAGCGGGAAAAGGGAGCCAGGCGTGAGGCTCATAGGTGTTCCATCATGACAAAGTCTGAAGAACACATCAACACCACCGAAGAAGAACAGCTTGGAGTTTAAAGATGTCTACCGGAATGGAGGAAGAAAGAGAGAATGAGGGAGAGAGACAGTCTGAAAGAGAGAGTGAGGGAGAGAGACAGTCTGAAAGAGAGAGTGAGAGAGAGTTTAGAGTGGCTCTGTGAACCATTCTTTATTTTTTTCTGTCTTGTTTGAAGTTGATAAATTAAGAGAGAGAATGAGAGAGAGAGAGATAGAAATGGACAGGACGGGATGCAGGGAGAGAGGACCTGTGACTTAATGAACGACAAGAAGGACGTTGTGTCTACAAGGGCCATTGTGTTAGCCAAGCTAAAATAAAACTACAGAGAGAGAGATCTGCCCTCTATATAGAAGAGCGAGTTCTAACCCACACCCTCAACCAGGGGCAAGAGAGAATCGACAGAATGGGAGCTCATGAAAGAGAGAGAGAGAGATAAAGAGAGATAGAGAGAGATAGATAGAGGGAGAGAGAGAGAGAGAGAGCATACAGACATAATAATGAAAGAGAGAGAGGAATAACAAGAAGGAATAAAGAGAGCTAGATAGAGGAAGAGCGAGAGACAGAGAGAGAGAATATCAGACAGAATGGGAGCTAATGAAAGGGAGAGATAAAGAGAGATAGATCGGGGGAGAGAGAGAGCAGACGGAATGGGAACAATTGAGAGAAAGAGGAAGATGCCAGACAGAATGGGAGCGAGAGAGAGAGAGAGAGGGAGAGAGAGAGAGAGAGAGAGAGAGAGAGAGAGAGAGAGAGAGAGAGAGAGGGAGAGAGAGAGAGGAGAGAGAGAGAGAGAGGAGAGAGAGAGAGAGAGAGAGAGAGAGAGAGAGAGAGAGAGAGAGAGAGAGAGAGAGAGGAGAGGGAGTAGGGGAGAGCAGGTGGTGGTATGGTAGTTGGGAACGGTTTTCTATATCATTACAGACCTACTGTGTAAACAGGAGACACAGTCGGCCCTTTCAGCAGCCAGTGAGTCACCTCACCACTGATCCTAGCCACGCGGGCCCTCACACCCGCCCCCTAACCAACCAGCCCAAAAACAAGCCCTAACACCAGCCCCCTAGCCACCTAGCCCTAACACCAGCCCCCTAGCCACCTAGCCCTAACACACGCCGCCCCTAGCCCCCTAGCCCTAACACACGCCCCCTAGCCCCCTAGCCCTAAAAACCCCACCAAATACTACAACTGCTGTAAGATAACATTGACTCATAACACTGAAATCAATAGGGTACACAGTTCATTAACTCTGACTATAAATATAGAACATAGATTAACTCTGACTATAAACATAGAACATAGATTAACTCTGACTATAAACATAGAACATAGATTAAC
Source organism: Melanogrammus aeglefinus (assembly GCA_900291075.1). NCBI lineage: Eukaryota > Metazoa > Chordata > Actinopteri > Gadiformes > Gadidae > Melanogrammus > Melanogrammus aeglefinus. The sequence continues at coordinate 12,970 of OLKM01002324.1, read as the reverse complement.
TCTGACTATAAACATAGAACATAGATTAACTCTGACTATAAACATAGAACATAGATTCATTCTGACGACAATCATAGATCTTTGTCTCTCTCATTCGTGACGTTAATAATACACAAATCAACATTAGTGTTACCCATATTCCTTGTGTTTGACTGAGAATGGTATGAGGACAATTTGAGAATTGTGGGAACAAGAAATCCTTATTCCCTTCTTGTTATTGTTGTTATTCCAGATTATTGTAGCAATATTCTTAGAGGAAGAATCCATAAGGAAGATCCTAAAAAATAAGCTTCTAAGGGAAGGATAGCGTTAGTAGAATAAGGGAATAAGGAAGCATCCAAGAGGAGAATTCTATTCCTAAAAAGGGATTTTGACTGGAATGGGAGTGGAGGAATCCTCAGTGAGGAGAATGTGTTTTATGGGCTGTATGGCGATGCTGACAGTGTTTGCGTATAGTAGTGTGTGTGTGTGTGTGTGTGTGTGTGTTGCTGTGTGTTGTTTGTGTGTGTGTGTGTGTGTGTGTGTGTGTGTGTGTGTGTGTGTGTGTGTGTGTGTGTGTGTGTGTTGTGTGTGTGTGTGTATGGTGTGATTGGTGTGTATATGCTTGTGTCAAGTATCGTTGTCTGACATGGACGATCTGAGTTAAGGCTATTGATTTTGTGTGTCTGTTTGTGTGTGTGTGTGTGTGTGTGTGTTGTGTGGTGTGTGTGTGTGTGTGTGTGTGTGTGTGGTGTGTGTGTGTGTGTGTGTGTGTGTGTGTGTGTTTGTGCGTACATACCATCAACTTTATATGCCTGAGCGCATTGCTATCGTGTTTTTATCTATAAAAGTGTGAGAGACAAGCCAGTGTGTTTTTCCTGTAACTAATACAGCAGAACCTCCATAACAATGAGGACTATTATAAGACCAAGATACTGGCTTCAACTCTTCTCTGTCATAACACCAAGACACTGGCCCTATCTCTTCACTGTCATAACACGGGGTGCTCTGAGGAGACGGGCTGGTGGCTCTGAACCAGCAGAAGGCCAGGAGGTCTTGGTTTAGTTTGCTGCTGGGGCTTCCTTGGATGCACAGAGGTGGTTCAAGATATAAATAGTGATGGATGGGTTCAGCAGGTTCAGAATCACAGGTAAAACGTAGAGGATTTGGATTAAGAGATTGAAACTCCAGTCAAAGTTCAGTTCAACTTGATTTGACCCAGATGGGACTTTGGGGTCCAGTGTTTCGTCTGCATTCAGATAATTATTTGGATGAGAATCCAATCGCCTGGGGTCTCACAGCGATCCTCTTTATAATACACTGGCCTTTCATTGCACCTTCCCTGTAATCACCTGTGCACCTGACACCACACCTGGTGTTTGACGCTCTCTGCTGATGGGCTCATGCTTCATCGAGTCTTGGGTCCATGTGTGTCTCCATTGTGAGAGACAAACAATGAACACTGACATTATACCTTTGCTATGTTGGAGATTCATTATATTGGTATATTAATCATTAATCGATTCATTAATTCAATTAAGGCACGATTCATTAACTTAATCTTTTTAATGGCCGTTCAATTGTTGCTTACCTTTTAATTGGGTCATTCATCACCCCCACACATAGCCCACAGACAGGCATGCAAACCCATGCATAAAGAGGAACACACACACACACAAACATAGATGCAGGCACACGCATAAACGCACACACACACCTTCTGCCCGATGTGTGTGTGCTTGTGATATGTAAAACAGGCCTTGCAATCCAAGCGTGTCCGTGAAAACCCAAGGTCAACAGGGTGGGAGAGTGTCACAAGTCTCTCTGAGTGTCGCCATTGGGATAATGACAGACAGGACTTTTAAAAATACACAACAAGAAATAGAATCAAAGGAGGGACAAGTGTGAAGCCATGCGGGAGCAAAGCAAACGCACACTCACGCACACACACACTCAATCTTACACATAATCGCAAACACACATACTCTCACACACACAGACACACACAAATACACACACACACACACACACACACACACACACACACACACACACACACACACACACACACACACACACACACACACACACACACACACACACACACACACACACACAGACGCACACACGCACACACACCCATTTAAGTTAAAATACTCCTATCAGAACAAATAGTGCAGTTTCCTGTTTCACCACTAGACGGCACTGTGGACAATCACATGTGTGAGTCACGCGTGTGTATAATTGGATTTACTTGATTGCCTTCATGAATACTAAAATGATAATCATTCATAAAGCCCTAGCTGAGTTTCTCTCAGATCTGTTCATCCACTCTTTGTTTATTTTGTTAATTTATTGATTTTACGGAAACAAACCCTCTGTATCTAAGCGGTAATTGTAGCATAGCAAACAGAATTCCAAACAGTTAATCTCTATATAAAAATATTCTGACCACCAGGGCCCTGGGACCACGTTCAGACTATTCCAGTGACCAGTAGCCAGGACTGAAACATGATATACTATGATAATAATACACATTATATGAACACAATACACTATGATAAGGCACTTGAAATGGACAGAGCAGGCTGAGAATAGAGCAGGTTTGATGTCCTTACTGCAGACAATGTCTGGCTGCTGCTGCTCCTGAGTTCGGCCCTCAGCTGTCTGGATGATCTGACTTTAACAAATAATAATATTTTGAGATAAGGAACACTGCTCTAAAAACATACGTCTGCAAGGTTGAGACAGCGTTCTATAATTCTCATGAAAAAAAGTTTGATAAGCTCTTTCAGTATGTAAGAGACACACATGCACACAAACACACGCATACACACAGAAACACACTCATGCACACACACACACACACACAGACACACAGTGTGAGCAATTTTTTTTTTTTTTATCAGGAAGAATCATGGTTTCCTACTATTGTTATTACATCCGTGTGTGTGTGTGTGTGTGTATGTTTGTTTGTGTGTGTTCGTGTGTGCGTGTGTGTGTGTGTGTGTGTGTGTGTGTGTGTGTGTGTGTGTGTGTGTGTGTGTGTGTGTGTGTGTGTGTGTGTGTGTGTGTGTGTGTGTGTGTGTGTGTGTTGTGTGGTGTGTGTGTGTGTGTCCTAGTGATACAACTTTGTACAGCTGACAACGGTTAAAAATAAATAATATTATTTTAAGAAATAAATGTGCCTCCTGCCTGAGCTATGCGCTACGGTATTTTGTTATATTTTATAACATCGATCTTAATGGTGAGGAGACCAATATTTTCTGTGGTGGTACGCAGTTTAAAAGTTTGAGAACCACTGTCCTCGAGAATATATCAGAGACTGAATCAGAGAGAACTGATGGTGAAATCAGCCTGTGGAAGGGGTTCTACTGTAGCCTCCGGGTCTGTCCTGCTCTCTATTAACCATTGTGTTGGTTCTGTGCTGAGGTTATGGCTCTCTTCAATGATATGCGGCAATAACAAACATCATTTGTTACCAGTATTGTACATTATCGTTATCGACTTGTGTTCGTTAATATGCATGTCTCCCCCTGTTAATATACATTGCCATGGACTGTTTTATGCGATACAGTCCACGTATAATGGAACGTGTTTAGATTGCGTGTGTTTAAACAGATGGTTGCACAGTGCACACACCCGCATTCATTCATTCTTTTAAACACTCACTCGCGGTAAAACTGTGTTGCCTCATGATCAAATACTCAATCCTGAAAGTGATGGGCTTATACACGACGTCTGTGTAAAGACAATATGTGTTTGCTGTAAGGTGTTTGCAAATGCATTGATTTAAAAGTACAACTTATTACAGCTGTATCAGCTGATCTATCCCAAATAATTTAACCAACATCATCATTTACCCAAAACAAGATTTTGTTCTGGGAGGCTGGGAGATACTTTGCTCTAGTTTATTAATGTTATTATTATTTGAACGCATGGCATAACCTACTACAATGTTCATTCATGCAGCCCCTATGAAAAAAATTCCACAATCAACATGCTATTTCTTTGCAGTTTCACACATATTAACAATCTTTGACATCAGAATATTTCAATTAGGCTAGCTGTTTGCATGTTTGTGCTGTTAATAGCCTACGCGTGTGTGTGTGTGTGTGTGTGTGTGTGTGTGTGTGTGTGTGTGTGTGTGTGTATCGTGTGTGTGTGTGTGTTGTGTGTGTGTGTGGTTGTGGTGTGTGTGTGTGTGTGTTGGTGTGTGTTGTGTGTGTGGTGTGTGTGTGTGTGTTGTTGTGTGTGTGGTGTGTGTGTGTAAGCTACTGTTACAGCTCCGACCTGCTTGTTGGGGTTAACTCTTGCCCTTAATTAACCACTGTGTGGCTGAGTTTAAAAGTCTGACTAAATCAAGAGAAATTCAGGTCCAGTGCGGTTTAAAGTTGAAAATTCCAATTGGTTTAATTAGACTAAACTAAAATACAAAACTCAAAAGTTAAAGTTAAGTTAAAAGTTAAGTCAACATATGGATTGCAAAGATAATCAAGGGTTCAGTTCGGTTCTCTGGCACAAGGTCGAAGACTGTCTTCCTGCTCAAGCCCCTCCCCCCAGGTAGGGTCGCCCTTATATAGATGTCACGGTCACCCGCATGGTCCAGCCACTAGAGGGAGATAACTCAGAGAAACACAAAAAAAAAAAAGAAAAACTTTTCTCCTTCTTCATTTTGGCTCCTACTCTGCTTAGGCATGTCAAAATAGCAACACCAACTGCGCTATCTGCTAAGGCATTTAGAACACGAGGAACACGCCTCTAATTTTGCTGACACGCCTCTCAGGGCGCAAGTTTGCTGCGGGGAAAATCAGCTCTATGCCGGGTTCAAACTAGCAACGACACATGCGCCGGTGTAGAAAGTCAATTGCGCTGGGTAAGGGCAAGATAAGGCCCTCTATGTGTCTAAGGGGTCGGAGTGCCTTGACAAAGCGCTCCATGTTATGGGTTGTAAGTCAGCATTGTTACGGTGTGTTCTGGCGGTGTGTTGTTACAGTGTGTTGTTGGGCTGTACCTTCAGGCTGGAGGCCGACATCTTGGCCCTTGAGAGCGAGGAGTCCCGGATCTCGGCCAAAGAGCAGGTCCTACGAGAACGTCTGCGAGAGAGCGAGCGATCCATCGAGGACCTGCAGAAGGTACGGCTTGGCCCTCCCGTCGGGGCCTCCACTGGGCTACAGGTGGACCACCGGACCCCTCTGGTCTTTAACCACCATCTGATGAGTTAGTCCATGAGGTAGCAGATACTTTTATTTTGGTACTGCCCACGGCCCGTTCAGGACAGACTGCAAATAAGAGTCTTTCATTTTCATGTTTCATTGACTTAAATCCTATTTGAAGCAAGCTTAAAAAAGACAGCTGGATACATTCACTATTCGTTCGTTAAGACTATACTCCTCAACTTCATATGTGTTGTCTAGTATTAGGCGAGATTTTCCTATGCTTGTGTCTTCACAGTGAATTCACTCACGTCATTTGCAGATTAGTTACTCATGTTCTGCCTCTCTCTCTCTCTCTCTCTCTCTCTCTCTCTCTCTCTTATCATGTTCTGCCTCTCTCTCTCTCTCTCTCTCTCTCTCTCTCTCTCTCTCTCTCTCTCTCTCTCTCTCTCGCACTCTCTCTCGCACTCTCTCTCTCTCTCTCTCGCGCTCTCTCTCTCAGAGCTTGATGGCACATGATGGAGGTAAGTGAAAGCTCACACACACACGGAAACACACACTCCTATTGTCCTGTTGTGTGTGTTGTTTTGTTTTGTATAAAACTCTCGCTGAAGCAGGACACCACACACACACACACACACACACACACACACACACACACACACACACACACACACACACACACACACACACACACACACACACACACACACACGACACACACACAAGCCCTGACTCTGCACACTCCTAATCCCACTATTGAGAAACATCCTATCAGCTTTGTTCTGACTAACACACACACACACACACACACACACACACACACACACACACACACACACACACACACACACACACACACACACACACACACACACACACACACAGAAAGACAAATACAAACTGACACATACACACACATCTAAAACATACAAAAAGCTATTAAAATTATGCTTACATCTAAGGATTTTCAGTAGGCCACAATAAATAATAAATGCACACAGGAGCAGAGAGTTTTGGAAAGCATCCAAATGTATTTGTGTGTATGTGGCTGTGCGTGCATTAATTTGCCTGTGTATGAGTGTGGTCATGTGTGTGTGTGTGTGTGTGTGTTTGTATGTGTGTTTTCATATGTGAGTGCGTGTTTGTGTGTGTGTCTGTTTGTGCGTATGTGTTTTGTGTGTTAGTGTATGTTCATGTGTGTGTGTGGGTATGTGTTTGTGTGTGTGTGTGTGTATGTGTGCGCGTATTTGTCTGCACGTTGTGTGAATGTGTCCTTGTGTGTATATGTGTATGCGGGGGGTTTATGTGTGTGTGTTTGTGTGTCCCAGAGCCTCTCTGTGGCTCACCGCTCATTATTCTCTGTTTGCGTGCCGCCGGCCAGTGGACACCAGCAGCTCCCTGTCCACCCAGCTGACCGGCCACAGCGCCCCAGGACCGGAGCCCCTGTCCCTGGACACCAAGCCCCGAAGCTTGGCCTCCTCTGGAGAACACACAACCACGGCAAGACCTGGTAAGACAGGGGGCAGGAGAAGTGCGGCTCAGAGAGTGAGTAGAGAGAGAGAGTGTGTGCGTGTGTGTGTGTGTGTGTGTGTGTGCGTGTGTGTGCGTGTGTGTGCGTGTGTCCGGTGTGTGTGTGTGTGAGTGTGAGTGTGAGTGTGTGTGTGTGTGTGAGTGTGTGTGAGGAAGGAGGGTGGTTTTGGATCAGAGCCAAGGTGGATTATGAGGGTCTGACACAGGGCAGGTGGGGATGGATCTGTGCAGGCGTGCGTACGCTAGGAGGGGAAAGACATGCAGGAATGGGAGGTATGCTCACGTCCAAAACAAAGCAGTCCTCTGATTAACACAACTTTAACATACTGCTACTGCTTCGGTGCTTTTAGTATACTAGTATTAGAGAGCAGTCAATAACCAAGGTAAAGGAACACAGAAGTAATACATGCTATTGATTTTAATTAGCTTTTAATTAGTTTAAGACAGAAATTAAAAAAACACCATAACCTCCAGTTATTAACTTTGCCCAACCACCGTTTAATCCTTCAATCCTCAAATGTGTGTGTGTGTATTTATGTGTGTATGTTTGGATGTGTGTCTATTTGTGTGTTTGAAGAGTAATTATGTTTAACTGTAGTTAATATGGATTACATTTAGGACATTTATAATGTCCTAAATGACAACGTAACATCCCTCTTATCACGCACTCATAACGCTCTCATCCCTCTCACATGCACCATCGAGAGCTGACTAGAGTTAAGGGCTGCTCATGGTATGAACATCCTTCATTGGAATATTGTTTAGCACAATGGTGAAATAGATAGTAGAGAGTGTGTGTGTGTGTGTGTGTGTGTGTGTGTGTGTGTGTGTGTGTGTGTGTGTGTGTGTGTGTGTGTGTGTGTGTGTGTGTGTGTGTGTGTGTGGTGTGTGTTGTGTGTGTGTTACGTTTCTATAAAAACACTGAGGCCCACTCCATACACCCCGGGTGAGGACCCACCTGCCCCCTTAATCACCCCTCCCTCCCATTTGCAGATTAGTTACTCATGTTATCTCTCTCTCTCTCTCTCTCTCTCTCTCTCTCTCTCTCTCTCTCTCTCTCTCTCTCTCTCTCTCTCTCTCTCTCTCTCTCTCTCTCTCTCTCTCTCTCTCTCTCTCTCTCTCTCTCTCTCTCGGGCTCTCTCTCTCTCGGGCTCTCTCTCTCTCGGGCTCTCTCTCTCTCCCTCTCCCTCTCCCTCTCCCTCTCCCTCTCTCCCTCTCCTCTCCTCTCCCTCTCTCTCTCTCTCACTCTCACTCTCACTCTCCCTCAACTCTCTCCCTCTCCCTCTCTCTCTTTCCCCACCTACTCTAACCCAACTCAACCACAACCATTCCTCTGTTCTTTCTCTCTTACTTCCATTCTTTTTTCCTTCCTTGTCTTGTCCCCTCCCCACAGCTCTGTTCACCATGGAGATCAACGTTCAGCACGACCCAGCCACTGGTGAGCAGCGCGTCCTCTCGGCCAACCGCATGAGCCCGCTGGACGCGGCGTCGCGCGGGGTCAAGGTCTACGACGACGGCAGGAAGGTGGTGTACGAGGTGGCCTCCTCCTCCGTGACCTCCGCCCCCCCCGCCGACCCCGCGGCGGAGAACGGCTGGAGCTCGGAGCGGGTGGACCGCCTGGTGCAGCGGGCGGCCGGGGGTGGGGTCGGAGGGCGGAGCCAGGGCCACGTCACCGTCGCCCCCGCCTACGTCGCCCCCGCCTACGTCTCCCCCGCCGACGCCGACGACCTGTCCCCCCCGTCCTGCGCCCCCCCCTCCGTCCCCTCAAGCCCCCCCGCACAGGTGGAGCTGCAGCGGGACGCACGGCTCGGCGTCCCGCCCCCTTCCGTCATCGCCTCCCAGCCCCGCCCCTCCGGTCCCCCCGGCGACCGGGATGAGGTGGGCGCCGCCGGCCTCCCCCAGGCCACGGCGGAGCACCCGGTCACCATGGTGTTCATGGGCTACCAGGACGTGGAGGACCTGAGTGAGGGCAGGCGCCTGCTGGGGTTCCAAGGGGCCGCGTCGGCCGAGGTGGTGCTGATAGACGAGGACGACGAGCGCTCTCTTAGGGAGAAGACGGTCACCGACGCCTCCCTGCTGGACGGCACCGCCGCCGACCTGGTGTCCGGGCGGCCTGCTTCCTCCGAGGACGTGGCCAGCAGCCAGCTGTCCTCGGACGCCCCGCCAGCGCCCCCCTCCTCCTCCTCCTCCACCTCCTCTGCCTCACCCCCACCTGGCCTCACGCCCGCCGCAGGTACCGACAAGAGGAAACGCTGCCAGTGCTGCGTCCTCATGTGACCTCCCCCCCCCCCCCCCCCTCCCTCCCCCCCCCCCCCCTCCCGCCCCCACCATCGCCTCTCTACAGCTACCCACCATGCACTTCTCTGCTCCGCCTCCTCTCTCTGAGTGTCCAACTCCTTCCTTCTCCTCTGGACTTTGAGTTAGCAACACAAACAAACACACGCACACACAAACACTGAGCTGTGATTCTTGACTGAATTGTGTTTCGAGAAGTCTCTCCTTCTCTTCTCTCCCTCCATTTTTCTCTCTCGCCCTCTCTCTTCAAATTCTTTGACCCAAACTGGTCACTAGTAGAACGCTATTTATAAAAGCAACACTTAACACGTAACACACCAACAACAAACTACCCCCGAGAGACACTATCTGCCAGAGAGAATCAAGTAAAGCCACTGACACGCAACTCTCAAGCTAATCAACCGAGAAACCAACTAACCCTTACCTCAAGATGAACCTAGCTAACCCTAATCCTAACCTCTACAATAATGTAGCTAACCCTAAACCTTACCAATAGATGAACCTAGCTAACCCTACCCCAACCTCCAGATTTACCAAGCTAAACCTACCCTAACCTCCAGATAAACCAAGCTAACCCTACCCTAACCTCCAGATTAACCTAGCTAACCCTACCTTAATCCTCTAGATTAACCTAGCTAACCCTAACCTTTAGATCAATTTAGCTAACCCTTACCTTACCTCTGGATGAACCTAGCTATCTCCAAACCTAGCCTCTAGATTAACCTGGCTAACCCTAAACCTAGCCTCTAGATTAAACTAGCCATACCCATAATTCAGGATGAAACTAGCTAACTCTAAACCTAACCTCTAGATCATTGGTTCTCAAAGTGCGGCCCGCGGGCCAATGGCGGCCCGCTGAAACATTCCGGGTGGCCCACAATGCCATACAGATGTAAGTAAATAAAATAAAGAATTATTATATCAATATTAATTGAAAAAAATAAAATATATATATATACATATATATAAAGACAAAAGTCGACTCTCTCTAGCTTTCAATTAAATCCTGTTACATTTGTTAGTTTTAATCCGAATGTTCATTACTTTGAAAGGATGAACCTCAGTTTCGTGATTTAGACCTCACTTGACCTCACTCCCAAAGGTCCACGGTGCAATGTTTTTTTTCACCACTGGGATGCTGACGGCATTTCCCGCCTGATTTGTTTTTCCTTTGGCGGCCCGCAGTCAAAATTTGGGTTCCTAAATTGGCCCTCAGCTGTCAAAACTTTGAGAACCCTTGCTCTAGAATAACCTAGCTAACCCTACCCATAATCCAGGATGAACCTAGTTTAATCGTCATCCTAAACTCTCAATTTGTTTGTCAACAGCAACACTGACCCTAACCCCCAAACAACCCTAAAATAGTAATAAGTAAGATAGTCTTTTAGAGATGCTTAAGGAAAATCACATGATCTATCAAAGCCATCAAGGGTGAGTGGGGGTGATAGGACATCAAGACCTCTTTGATTTAAATAGTAGATCCCTACAGTAGAGCTCTGCAATAGATATCTAAAGCCAATCTACACAGTCAATCTCTAAAGTCGATCTATATAATACATCTTTACAGTATATATCTTCAATAGATCGATTTCCAGAGTAATCTCTTCAGTAGATTTCTCCAGTAGATGTATGAACCAAATTTCTACAGTGGATCTCCTCAGTAGATATACAATGTCTAAAGTTTATCAATACAGAGTAGAAAGAGGGAAAATATGGGACCCAAGCAAACCATCAGTCACACACACAAACACACACACACATGCTCAAATTATAACACCTGTAGTAGCGAGACCTGCAGTACCACACACATTGCCTTGATTTCATACGTGCCTATTAATTATTCCTCATTATTAGTTCATAAAGAGTTTCTTTGAAATTAGTTTTAAACCTTTAGCTCAGTTTGCTATTGTAGTCAGATTTCATTCTTTGGTTTTGAAAGTGAAAGAATAAAAAACAAGTTTCTGTTTCCAAAGAAACCATAGTTTTCAGTTTCTTTTAATTTGAGGTTTTAGAACTTTCTCCACCTCTCACCCACTCCCACACCCTCTCTCCCCTCTTTTCCTCTTTGTCCCGCTCTCTCCCTCTCTCTTCCTCTTGGTCCCGCTCTCCCTCTCTCTTTCTCTTGGTCTCTCTCTATCGTGGTCGCTTGTATCTTCCTCTCTCTCTCTCTCTCTGGCAGATGGCTAATTCCTTCCTGTTGTTTTGGTACTTCCTGAATCCTCAGCCAATAAGAACGTACGGAAAAGCCTTGGTAGCCAACGAAATCAGTTCAGACCATTACAGACAGTATATGCATAATATGCTATGAAATAAGCAATTTAGCAACAAGAAATGGCTACCATCTACTAACCAGGTGCCGAAATACAGAACGAATACTCTAAAAACATTATTTATGTACATCTTGAGTACTATACTGCACTGAACTTTGGTACGCCATTCTAAAAGTAGTTAGAATGGCATGTCACCATATTTGTACTCACACATTTATTTAGTGTGCCATTAAAACCACCAACCAATCCAAGACATGCACACTCACACATACACTGCCAGCTGGTTGTACACACTATTGTCTTGCAGTACAACTGACACGGTGCTATACACACATTACCTGGATGCCAGGATTTGATTGGCTTGCGTTCTGTACCCATGCAGCCAATGACCATCTACATCCCCCCCCACCCCCAGTAACACAGGGCAAGAATGTTGTGGGTTAGCAGTTTTAAGTTGTTCGATTAATGGATGAGAGCCGTACTGAAGACAAGTGCCAAACTGCTTTTAATAGTTTGATGATGATTCACGGTTTCTACCAGAAACACTAGCCCAGTGGGCCAATCAGCTCCCTTACTGTCTGTCCCGCCCAACCATCCTGACCTGTTGTTAAACGCAGACCCGCCTTCCAGCTATGCTTTAGCCAGATAGGTGGACGCTGTTGTTAGTCAATCCAGCCGGGGGTCTGACTGGCCACGTCCAGGAGGTATGGGGTCATGTACTGTAGGTAATGTAAATACACTCAATATTCTACTCTGTAATGAATTTATTTTCCACTTATATTGATAGATCTAGAGAATATTATCAATAATATTATTATGGGGACATGATGACCAGATTATAACTGTTATTATAACCGACAAAGAAAACCAGAGCTTATTTTTAATTCCTAACGTCACTGCCTGGCTGTGTGTGACGACATCCTTAACCCTATGCTTGTTCAGCCCACCCCTACCTCACCTGTAACACAACTGTCACTCTGCTGTCACTCAAATGTCACTCACCTGTCGCTAACCTGTAACTCACCTGTCACCTGATGGCTTCAGAACCAGTTCGTTTCAGATGATGTGCGGGCAATGATAGAAAACCCATGGAGAGCCAAACGACCCCTAAAAATGACCCCTATATATACATTTAATATTTATATTTTACATGATATAATGTCCATTCGATAATGGCAATTTCTGCTTAATGATCCATCATACTACAATTATTCCATGTTTGTAGTTATTCAAGGTCTGAAGGGAGAGTTCTGGGAAATTGTGTTTTACTGACTTCTTCTACACGGTTACATGTTGACACACTCAAACACTGATGCACTAAAGCATAACAGTCAGTCGTAAACAGTATTAAACAATGTCACCCTCAACTCAAACAAGCAGCTTTGTAACAGTTTTACACAGTTTTTAAAGTTTGTATTTGTGTGGTGTTGATGAATTACGAGAAGCTGTATGGGACCATCTAACAACGGCCTGCAGAACCCTTCACTCTAGGGGGCGCCCTCTCTCTCTCTCTCTCTCTCTCTCGCTCTCTCTCTCTCTCTCGCTCTCTCGCTCTCTCGCTCTCTCACTCTCTCGCTCTCTCTCTCTCTCGCTCTCTCTTTCGCTCTCTCTCTCTCTCTCTCTCGCTCTCTTTCGCTCTCTCTCTCTCTCTCTCTCGCTCTCTTTCGCTCTCTCTCGCTCTCGCTCTCGCTCTCTCTCTTGTTTGCCTGCCCTCATGGTTGAATGGACTGTTTCTAA
>OLKM01002323.1:0-74222 GCA_900291075.1 Melanogrammus aeglefinus | reverse complement strand
CCCACACATGTGTAACAAAAAACCAATGTAAAACTATTTCACACATATCGTTGGTGTGCACGTATTAGAGCACAGTACAATGAAGTTTGTCCTCCATTCCGTTTTTGGACTATCAAACATTACATTTTGCTAAACAGTGACGTCACTGCCAGCACCCCAAAGTTTTTTTTACACACGGGGTGCCAACTTCACGCAGGTGTCCGAACCGGCTCAAGAAACTGTGAGCATGCTGGTGCACCGCGATGAAAGATAGTCAGCAAGCAGAGGCAGTAACATTGGGGGCGGCAGCAGTTTTGTCACCATTGATGAAGCACTCAGACACAAAGAAAGGCAAGCATGCAAGCACTTATTATCAAGATTAGTAATGCAAAATGACCATTTGAATGACAAGATTATCATTTCAGTTTAAAGAAGAATTCCAAATATTTTGTGTCATATCAGTACGGACAAGGGAACGAATGGCTGGTGGCGGAAAGAAGGAAGCAGTTGGGTCGTTTGGGGTTGCATAGGTGTGAACGGAGAGAGAGAAGAACATGCAAGCTGTCTTCGCTTTTGAAGAGAAAGAAGAAAGAGATCTGGTGCCCCTCTTTAGCTCACCCATGTTAAAGTGGGATCTACATAATAAGTGATGTGTGGCGGCTTATCGCAATGCTTTACCTCAGCTAGGTTATACCCATTTCACTGTCAATCACAGTGTGACATGTCGATGCCCAAACAAGTGCACATAAGTCAGCACATAGAGGGCCTGGAGAACGGTTAAGGAAAATGTGTGGAGACTCAGGGGGAATCGTGCAGAGGAGTTACTGGTAGACCATCTCAGATTATTGAATGGCATGAGTGGCTTGCCCGTAAGCATCGCAAAGGGCCGTTAGGACGGATAATCCATGACATTGCTGGGATGTATGGACATTAAATGTCCCTCTGAAATTCTGTTTATCCAGTGTTAAGCACAAAAAGTGCAGAAACCTCATGGGTTTGTATACTGTTGTATACTGCTGTTCTGCCATTTGATGGCTCAGTATGTGTGTTTCTATACATTAAACACAATGTTCAACATTTCATCTGTGTTGTTTCTTTGGTAAAATACAGTACACAGAAAATGGGTGGAATGGGTGGAAGGTTGAGGTACAAAAATTTGATATATAAGTTGACATCAAATTTCTGTACCTTGAACTTCTTCCACCCATTTGCTGTTCTACAAAGTTTCACTGGTATTAGTAGATGGTTAACAAACTATCAACAACTGATCTGTAAAGTGTGAGTTAATATATATCAGTTAAGTATTAGTTATTAGCTTATGTATGTTATTGGGACATTATTCTGAAGTTGCAACTACCGGTATTCCTAATTTACTAACAGTTAATAAATACTTAACAAGTCATTAGTAAGTAATTTACTAATAGCTTGTTCATGATCTATTACTAATTTATAAGGTATAGTTATAAAAAAATTTTTTACAGCCATTTACAGCTCATTAACTTACAGTTTATTAATGATCTATTAACTATCTACAAGGCATCATTATAAATCCTTAACAAATACTGTTAAAAAACACTTAACAAGTCATTAATAACTCATTAATTAACAGTTTACTTATGATCTATTAACTTGTTGTAACGGATAGTTATTATAAAGTGTTACCAAACTTTCTTTATCCACTGGACAGCAGACTTTAATGGTTAAACTCCTGCTTCTAGCGAGACGATGCATTATCTTCCAGTGGATTGAGGGGGAACCCCCCACAGTCACAGAGTGGTACCGAGAGACGTTTAAGGTTTTTCCTATGTAACGCCTCAGTGCTAAATTAAAGGGTAACAATAACTCATTTTATAATGTTTGGCACCCCTTCATTGATTATTTTCCTGATGATATTGTTGACCTACTGCAGAAAGGGCGCCCATGCTTTGTTTTCACCAATATATCATAGACATCTTTTCTCATTTTCTTTCACTTTTTATGTATTATTATCTTATCTTATCTTATTATCTTATCTTATCTTTGACAACTTGTGTGTATATGAATACAACCCATATAGGTAAGTCATTTATTGACTATTTTGTTATAGTTTGACAATGTCTGTGCTGTCTGTCCTCTGTTGTGAAAAAATCAATAAAATATTTATATATATTTTGCAAATGCCTTGCATATTTGTACATGAAGTTCTGTTATTGACATTTGCTGTCCTATAGCAATTTATTTGCATTTTGTTTACATTACGTTATGTGAGTCTTTCAGCCTCAAAGGGGTGAAAGATGCAAATTATTTTAGTCTTTGCTATTTCTCATGACATTTGTCAAGCTAACAACAGTTATGAATGGTTTCTTCTTTTACCTAATGGACAACACCATATAAGGTTTTATGATTTTGTAGACTACAAACATGGCCACATAGCCATTTCCGCTAAAGCCAGGACAGACCAAAAGTTATCTGGGTAAATTAGAACATGTAGGTGTAGCTTATTTACAATTCCGCCCACTCCCAATATAACGGTTTGTTTACCTGTGTTCAAGAGATGCTTCATGAACCACATCCAGAACGCAAGCTTGTTTACCTTGTGTAAACCCTCTGTTAGAATAAACCAAGTGCTGAACATTTACCATTCCAGGTCATACCTAACACGAGACGGCCATACCACAAAGGATCAAATTAGTTTTTCATCAGGTTTTAAACTCTTCAAGCCTGGCTATATCTTTCAGGGTAGTGATGTTGTACCTCTGTCATTGACTGGTTTCCCCTGTCCAGTTCCACCTAAGCTTCAGCTTCATGCGGGCACCTAGGAGATGGTGGTCTGATGAAAAAACCCGCTCCCCTCTTGCCCCGTACATCTTCAAGAGATCTTCTGAACTTTTTCCCGATACAGACATGGTCGATCTGGTTTTCCGTCATCAGATCTGGTGACACCCAGGTAGCCTTATGTATCCTTTTGTGTTGGAAAAAGCTCCCGCTGATGACAAGGCTCGTACAGGTTGGCAAATCTCCCCCCCTTTTTCAAGCCTTGTTTTCCCATTATTTCCTCGTACCCCTGTTTGTTACTGCCGATCTTGCCGTTGAAGTCACCCATGGTGACGATGATGTTTCGTCTTTGGCATGCCTGGATGATGGTCAGTAGCCTGTTATAAAAATCCTCTTTGACGTTCTCCTTGCTCTCATTGGTCGGGGAATAGCATTGGATGATATCCATGTTGATCCTCCTGTTCATTCTGGCATTTCCTTGAAAAGGAACAGAGAGCAGTATTTACATAAAAAAAAAATGGATGTGGGCCGAAAATGAGCTTCCCCGCTTTAAAAGAACAGCAGACACCACTGGCCTACGGTGAGCAACACTGGGGGAAACTGAGGTAGAAGATGTCACAGAGCAGACTGGATGTCCGTCAAATATTATCATTGTTTATGAGGCAAATATCTATGGCAAGCTGATGTTAATTAGTAGTAATAGCTACCCCTCTTTGCTAGCCAATCATACACTAACAGGCAAGAAAGAGAAGGAAAAGAAAAAGAAAAAATAACAGTAACCTAACAGAAAAAGAACACTTAACAAAAAATCTGCTAAAAAGAGCATGTGCGTGTGTGTGTATGAGTGAGGAGGAGCAGAGAGGAAGAAGTGAGAAGCTGTCAGATAAGTTTGTGTTTATGTTGTTGTAGTTACGTCGGGTCGGACGCTACAATATCAATAACAACATATGCTTAACATCGTCGGACGGGAAATAGCCACGGAGCGGAGCCAGTTTCCTTTCGGTCCCGTTAACCGACTGCCAGATGCGCCAGAGCGCGCACCTCGCCAGGCTCGCGTGGCGATTTGTGTTTATTCATCTTCACAGAGCGCAAGAGAGATTAACACACACATTGACACAGGCTACACACACACATTCGGGCTACACATAGCCACAGACACACAGCTGAGGGTCCGAGGCGCTTGATGACCGGGCGGCAAGGAGAAATGCGCATCTGGTGGTGCACTCCTTGTGTGCGTGTGCGTGTGCATGTGAGAGTGAGAGTGAGAGAGAGAGAGAGAGAGAGAGAGAGAGAGAGAGAGAGAGAGAGGAGAGCGAGAGAGAGAGAGAGAGAGAGAAAAAGAGAGTGATGGAGAGCATCATGAGGAACAGAGCTGGGGTGTGAGAGATGCAATATACAGAATAGATTAACCAGACCTCAAGAGAAGGTAGAGATGTAAACAAGGAATATTTACCTCTGTGAAGTACAGAACATCTTCGTACGCTGACTCGATCTCCTCCAGAAAAGCCCGGAAACTGGCGGATGCTTTAAGCCCTTAGATCTGAGATCGATTAAATAGACTTCACCACAACAGACATCACGTGTGTTAAACTTTAGGCATTTGGCAGGCTAGGGTCCTGCTGGTGGATACATGCAGTGTACAGAGCGATTGCCTCCTCCACACCCTCCTCTTTTCAATTTTTTTTGCACAAGTGTCAACAAGTCCATTCTTCCTCCTGTCATTGAAGGTACTCCGTCTGTAGTTATCCCAGCCAACTCTTTTCCATGACAGACCATTTCTGAGAGGGCATCACACAGCTGGCGGAATATCTCTGCTGCGCAGCAGCGTTTGGCGCACGCATAGGATAACCCTGAGTATTCCCTCTGTCACATGAGACTTATCATCAACACCACGGACGTATATTGCCAGTTAGAGAGTAGAGTGGATTGGTTCTGTAGCGTCATCATGACCAGGAAACTATGAATACGACGTACCGACCAGTAAGTCTTTGACATTTTGTGACAGGGCATTGTGACCATAAATGTTGACAGCTGACACGATGACGACGCTCAGCTACCAAACTGTTGTCGATCTGGTTCAGGTGAGAGCGTGACGAAGTAAAGTGAGCGTCTCTTTTCGGGTCTTACAATATTCGCATGTCACATAGTCTAAATATACCTTGTACTATTCTGATTCTTGTCAAGAGGCTTTGATGGCTTGGATAAGCTCGCCTTCAGTGGTGAAGGAGGCCTTTACGATGGATCTTGGCATTGTTGGATGCGTGGTGTAACCATCGATAGCATTCGTCGAATCGACCGTTTCATGGTCTCTGACTCGCATTCTCCACTCAACTCCCGCGATAATCTCGCAGTACATCTCGGCATACGCCATCGTTGTATGTAGTTGGCGTATGGAGAAAGTTGTCATTCTCCGACAACGGCAACATTTTCAGGAACCTACTAATAGCAGGAATCCCCTTTGCCTCAGACAAACAAGAATATTTCTAACATACCACGTCATTTCATGAAATAGTGTGTCTGGGGACAAATGTCGTGACCTTTCTTTGGTTCCACTTGGATTCTAAAAGGACTATGATTTGACGCTACTGCTTCGAACCTGATGTCACTCCGTGCTTGCTGCGTTTCCTTGGCAAACCTGGCTGCCTGCAATGTTAGACGTGCGATGCGAGCCATCAGAAAGCCACGAGTCTATTTGCACGCTGGCATCGTACAAACACTGCGCCGGAGAGTAGTGGCTAAATGGACCTCCGGTCCTGAACCCTGTGAGGCCTATAGACTCATGAGAGCCCCTCATCCAAAGTCTAGACCATTCTGCAGCACAAGCGGACAACGAAGATTGGCTTCTCAGGGGATTGTCCTCATTCTCTCTTTTAAAACTGGTGGACTCAACCTGATTACGCTGCAACGTCCAGTCACTATTACCAATGAAGTAGATACATTTCATGTTGTGATATCTTTGATCTATCCAGATACTCCTGCATTGTCTACCAGCTGGATAAGTGTCTGACCATGAAGACAGTTCTGAAGGGATATAGAAAAGCTTCAGACCTACAGCAGTCCGTGCATTATAATGCATTTTAACGGTATTTGCGTTATTGCTTAACTAATCCTCCCTCCCATCCATCTATCAGAGATGCTGAATCCACATCCAAATATGTAGGGCTGAGATTACATAGTTGTGAACTCGACCCATGGTCATGGAGCTGTTCGATGGTTTGTCCTGTGTTCAAGCATAGATTTGCACTGTGAAAAACAAAGTGCTTGGAACATTCATATCAGTGAAACAGCTGTGTGAGTATTGCAAGTATTCCCGAATTTGGCAAAGCCAGCCTCTTCTGGATAGCACACCAGCTGGGAACTTGCAGCTTTCTGCAGCAGCTTTCTGCGACATTCCGTAAGTGTCTTTTTTTTTTACTCAGAAAATAAACATTTATATTGAACATGAGACAGAGTACTCACAAAATTTCTATAGGCTAAATACCTGTAACGACTGAGAAAATGTAACATTGTTAGTCAACAGGTTCTACAATGTCAACATCTGTGTTCACATTTTCTCACTGAATTCTGTGAATTCTTCTCTTGCACTGTATTTGGATGCACAAATATGCATCACTGCATTCAATAAATGTTTTATGTGAATTAATGCGTAACATGCAGTATCTGCTTATGAAAAAATTGGCTATATGATGTGAAATTGTGGCATTGGCTGACTTAAGTTTATTGTGTATGAACAGTCAAGTAGCTTATTATAGGTAAAACTCACTGCTCTATCCCCGTAGTCGCAAAGGACCGTAGTCAGCTCTGTAAATGTTGCATGCGTTCTGCAGCGAGAACACATTTAAACAATCTGGTTCTACACCTGGATGGTCTATCATACAGCCGTCTTGTAACCTATTATGGATAACATAAGGTGAGTATCTGCAGTGCTATGTTATTAGAAATCATGTACTGCAAACATAAGTAGGTAAGGGTTAGGTAGCTGCTAATGTTACCTGAGGCACTTCCTGACAGCATAAGTTCTCAGGCTCTGACTACATTGTGGCACAATTTCCAAATGTGCACCTATACAAATAAATCATGCATGTATAATGCTAAATAAACCTGGCATACCAGTATTTGCAACCAATAATAGCTCCCACGTTTGAGATTTGTGTGTGCTCTAAATGGCCACATTTTCCTAGCCTGAGGTGAATGTCCAGTAGCGCTAGGCATGCTGAAGTTTACAAAACAAACACATCTGGATGGCATAACTTCACGTTTTGTGAAATAGAAAAATAGTTATAACTGGTGTAAATTCAATAGGCTTACTATATAATTGCCTAGCTTCTAAAGATGGCTACTAGATACTTATTTTTATTTCATTTGCACTACTACCATGACATATTTTCCAAGAACACCATACCATGCATACTGAATCACAGGGTCTGTCCCTGCAAGCGTCTGATTCAAGCGTCTGAACCCAACGCAGACTATTCAATATTCTAATGAACACGGAAGAGGCAGTGAAGTTCCTTAAAAAATAGAAAGTTTTTCTTTGACTAACCATTCAGAAGCATCCTGCTGAATTCTCGGAGTCTGAGGTTCTGCAGGAGCCTCCTCTCCTTCTTCAGTATCCGATTCAGGTTCGAACATATATGATTGAACCACTGAAGCTGCCATGTCCGCTACTTTCACATGTTACGGTACGCGCTCTCTGTAACCATGGTAACAGTTTGTTAGAAGGGCGTGTCCAAATGCAATGGGCGGTAGCTCATTTGCATTGAAGCTACACCCCCCTGAAACAGCACATTTAATTCTGAAGGCGACTGAATCCGCCGGAATAGCGGTAGGCAAATTTTTTTTTAAAGTTATTTCAAGCAAACAGCTTAAAAAACATGTTTTTTGAAACTCTTTTTGTTTACTTGTTGTGAAAATAGCATAATATGTCACCTTTAAGAAAAGCATTTAAAGTTAAAGTAAAGTTTACTTAGAATATTTATTTCAGAACACGGCGTTTGCATGATTTGTTTCTTAGGTCATGTATGAGGTGGTGTATGAGGTCATGGGGAGAGCAGGATCAGAATTTAGCCTATATTAACAAAGTAAACAAACAGGATTAAGTGATGGGCATAGTAGGCTAGTTGTAATCTGAAGAAACCCATCCTAAAGGTGTGTTCACAGCAA
This sequence comes from Melanogrammus aeglefinus, assembly GCA_900291075.1. NCBI lineage: Eukaryota > Metazoa > Chordata > Actinopteri > Gadiformes > Gadidae > Melanogrammus > Melanogrammus aeglefinus. Next base: position 66,326 of record OLKM01002323.1, on the reverse strand, counting down.
AAATGAAGGTGCGGCCCGAATACATACAAAGTCAATGCTTAAAAGCGAATGGAGGCAATTTTCAGGCGAAAAAACCTTTGGCATGAATTGATGAATAGGCTCTGCGTGAAAACCTGGTTCATGTGGATTTCAAGTGATTCTACGAATTTAAATATTTGAACTTTCACGCGAATTTCACTTGATGATTTGTCGTGACAGCCAATCGGCACTCCCTGAAATCATGGAGGAGAAAGTTCTTTTTGACATTTACGGACACCCAGAGCTCTATAATATCTATATAATATAAAATGATATACTAATATCACAGCAAAAAAGCTGTGTGTGACTCGGATGATATTAGGAACCCTTAACGACCGCGTTGGGTTCTCCGACGTCTCTGGTACTTTCACAACAAGTAAAGAGCTTGTTATGGAAGCACCATTGGTTACTTCAAAAGAAATGTTGGCGTTCACAAGAGAGCCCCTCCTCCTTCAATATTCTTCAAAACACAACAAAGGTTTTGTGAAATCGAGTCATAACTACCATTGGTTAATTATTTAGAATACAACAGAAATGTTGTATTCTTTATATAAGTTTGTATGCTAGGTAAAATGATCTATCATGGATTATAATTATCAGAACATGGACTTTAAGGTCTTGTTTGAGCTGCAACCTCATGATTCATAGTGTTTTCATTTCTAGTATGCATGTAAATGTAAAATATGTTCTTCTAATCATATCAAATTTCAATGATTACAGCTTGCATAATTGTGTGATTAATGTATTAATACCAATATTTGTTCCATTACGTTTTTTTACATTTTAAATGATCTTATCTTAATATCCAGTTAATTCCTGCAGTTTAAGTGTCTTCAAAACACTTCATGTACAGTGGGGCAAAAAAGTATTTAGTCAGCCACCAATTGTGCAAGTTCTCCCACTTAAAAAGACGAGAGAGGCCTGTAATTTTCATCATAGGTAAACCTCCGCTATGAGAGACAAAATGAAATCCAAAAAAAATCCAGAAAATCACATTGTCTGATTTCTTTTTAAGAATTTATTTGCAAATTATGGTGGAAAATAAGGTAAGTAATAAGGCTGAGGTATACCTATGATGAAAATTACAGGCCTCTCTCATCTTTTTAAGTGGGAGAACTTGCTCAATTGGTGGATGACTAAATACTTTTTTGCCCCACTGTATATGCTAATTAATTTCCCAAAATGAACAAGATACAAGATGAATCGTCAGTTAAGTGTGTGCGATTAATTTTAACCATTTTTCTTATTTCTATTTATTGACTTCTGAATATTCATGCAGTATTTTTTATTGTTTTCTTACCACAAAGTAATTATGCCTCGGGCACCCAAATGGCTAGCAGCGGCCCTGCTTGAATAAGAATCCTAGTTGGTTTACTTAACTGAGACAATAGGGGGCCTCGTTGCTTTTTGATACAAAAGCTGAGGCGATTCAGCTTTTCTCCAAGAACACATACGGAGCATTGAGTGACAGCCCTCAGGCCTGTTTCTTATTGGAGGGTGTTTCTTATAACAAGGTAATCCCTAGATCCATCTCTAAAGAGGTCTCTACAGGTGCCAAGCAGGATTCAGCCTCTGAAGGCTGAATGCTTATTACTGCATTCACTTATGATGATTAATGATTTATTAATGTAGCCTATTTCAAAATGCTACCTGTTATTCTAACACAACAAATTCAAAGGTAGGCCTAATTCAAGACTACAAGTTATTTATATTTTATTGTAGTACATTTTCTTATTCATGAGAGCTCTAGACCTGTTGACAAACTAGCAGGCTACAGTGGCCTCTTCCAGTGTTAACTGTGCCACATGGAATTCATTTTCTGTCCCTTGGCTCAACTTCCTTGAAGAAGCTCCTGAGAATAAAACTGACTGGGATGAGTCATTAGGTATGAATAATGTCGACATTTTGGGGGAATTGAAGTAAATGAATACAAACAGTGAGACAGATTTATAGTGCTGATAATCATGCTTTATTAAATCAATAATGAATATCAAGGAGGTCACAAACATAGTTAAGGCTACAATTCTAATTTAATCAAACCAAAGGGTGATCCCTTCCCCCCTTCTCCTTGGGGGGAGGTACAGCCAGTGAATAGGCTGTGGGGGTCCGTGGACCCTGTTTACTGGGAAGTTTCTAAAGCTAACACACAAACACACTGTTGACCTCCAAGAGCCAGCTCTGACTTTGCAAACAAGCTCCAGCATGGAGCCTCTGTTAAGCCAGATGATGGTATGTCCGAGGTCTTGCTGGAGGTTGTTTGCCAGAGACAGAGCACACAATAAAACGATGCCCAGAAAGTGCAGGCCGCTCGCACTCTGAGCTCTGTCATTCAAATAGTGGTATGACACGGTCAGTCTGAGCACAAGACCAGTTCATGCTGCTTACATGAGGGTAATATGCAAACAGCACTCAGGGCCTTATGCTCATGTTACAGTTCATAGATACTGCAATATCACACGCTGAGGCGTGTGCATATTTATAGTTTTGTCTCTGAATCTTGTTCATAACGTCAACAGGGAGCCTCTCTACCTGTTGAGGCAATCTTAAGACTTCAACTTATTGTTGAGGCACAGTGTTTAAGTTTCTTTGTTTCCATGGGTATTCGTTTCATTTGAAACTTTCTCCTTTGAAAACATTTTGTTGCTTTTGTTTCAGTTAATATTGTCATAAATAACAATTCATACATCTTTCATAACCGTTAAATTCGGCTATATACATTATGTACACGTCACAGAAAAGTGGTTCAAAAATCATAAGTTATAATTATCCAGTCTGGCACAGTTTATAACAACTTTAGACTTTAGTCTAGTTTGGCATAAATTAATGTCAAGTTTGGTATAAAAATAGTTCATATTTACAATAGAAATACCGGTCTTTATCAAGTAAGAATATTTTTTTTCCTCAATTAATAACTTTATAGTGTGAAAGAAGGGAGATGGGGAGGGTAAAGGGCATAAGTCGGTTCTTTTTTACATTGAACGAATGCTAATGTGGACGGTGGCTGAGTCGGATCCCAGCTCGTTGGAGAGGCGGAGGGTGTATGTACCAGCGTCCTCCTCCTTCACTCCAGTGATGATGAGGGTGGTCAGGTCCTCAGTGGTCTCGATGTGGAAGCGACCACCAGCCGTCACCTCAATGTTTTTTCCACCACGGGACCACATTATATTTTTAGCATCGCCAGAGAAGGCACAGGCCACAGTCAGGACCTTGCCCGGCTGGATGCTGATGTCCTCAGGCAGGGCCTCGATCCTCGGAGCACAACCTGGTGGACAAGCCGGAGGAAAGACACCTTAGAAGATGATAGGATTAAAAGGAGTTCTAATAATACAGATCATCTCGATATCCTTCAGCTGTACTTTGTGTGACCTGTGAGTCTGTGCAGATATATGTAGCTGCACTTAAGTCTCTACATGTTTCTGATAGTTATTTAAATAACTCCTGTCGGACGTGTCAGTATGGTGTTAGTTGAACAGTGGGTTTCTACTGGATAGTGATGTACCAGTAGTGGTATCTAAGAAGGTTTACCATTGGATTTCTACTAAATAGTGGTGTACCAGTTGTAGTGTTCTAGAAAGTTGTGTACTGGTGGTTTACTAGTAGATCGTTTTGTACCAGTACTGGATAGTGGAGGTGGTTACCATTGGTTGTCATGCAGTGTTTCTTAAATTGGGTGCCGTGACAAAAGCCGAGAACTGCCTTGAAAAATCAGAATTAGCTTTCTACCGCACACAAACAGTTTGGATTGAAATATCTAACACACTAATACAGTTTTCAATTTAATAGAGATAAAATTAATATTCATGGCTTTCAAATGCCTGCAGTCAGTGTCGTACCAAAAACAATTCAGATAATTATCTACTATTCTTTACATAAAGTATTTCACAAATCATTTAACGCAAACATCCAAGTGACAGTTCTATAGTATCAATACAATAATAATCAATAAGCTGACTCCTGAATAACATGTTTGAATGTGTGGCAACCCGGCTCCCTCTAGGGGCCGGGTTGTAGAGGGCGTGTACCGGCGCCACCCACGTGCTCGGCACGGGGAACGCGTCCCAGCTGATCATGATCAGCTGGATGGAGAACAGCTGGCTCGAGGAAAGGACCCGGGGTATAAAGCAGAGCGGAGGACTGACGGCAAGGAAGCGACCCATCCCCGGAGAAGGAGTAGGAGACGCGCAACCCCGCAACAGCTACGAGGCTCACGGAGACCCTAGCTAAAACATTGTTCGTATACTGGAAACTGTTCAATAAACGCCGATACCGGCTTTGTACCCGCTTCCACCGTGCCTACTTCCTGGGTGAACCAGCCTCTCAGCCAGCCGGGGTGCCACAAATGTTATGTTTCCACAAATGTTCATTGTTGAACATTTACATATACTATCTTCATACAAAGTATTGCATGTGTATTTCGGCTATCTTTTGCCATAATGTATCTTGAGGAGTCCTGTAAAATGTAATGCCACAAATGCAGCTATTTGCTGCATTAGTTTCTTTTGCATTACAGCTTCTTTCCGAGTAGTAGGCTGTTCTGTTAATTTCAGAACTAACGTTTTTTGTGGGTAGGGGTGCCTAGTGGGAAAAAAACAGTGTAGAGGGGTGCAAAGGTTTACAAAAGTTTGGGAACCACTGGTCTACTACAGTGGCGGTTTACCAGTGACTGACCACAGTGGTAGTGTACTAGATGGTTGTGTACCAACGGTGGTGTGCCAGAGAGTGGTGTACCAGTGGTGGTGTCCTAGAAAGTGGTGTTCCAGAATGTGGTGTGCCAATGGTGGTGTACCAGAGAGTGATGTGCCAGTGGTGCTGTACTAGACAGTGGAGGTGTACCAGTGTTGATACCCTAGATAGTAGTGTACCAGTGTTTATCTCCTAGTTAGTGGTGTACTAGTGGTTGACTGCTAGATAGTGGTGTACAAATGGTGGTGTATTAGTGTCGTGGAAATATAAAATACGACTGGGCAGGGGGTTGGACGATTGGCTCTCAAATAAATTCCATTCACCTATTAGTAATAAACCAGTTTGGGACCCCACATAAGGGCAAACCTTTTTTGACCCCACACACATGTAGTGTATGTCCCGCGGAAGATAAGCAATTCTGACCCGCACCATTGACTGCCATTTTGGTTTTTATTATTTTTAATTCATATTCGTGGCCCTTCCACTGGTGTGATGAATGTAGACAAGAGGTGATGATTGCGCCCATCGGAAGGCCAAGTAGGATGACTTGAGCGCCCTCATGTTGTTTTGAGCTTGAATGAATGTTCACAATAGAGGAGCCTCCCAACCTAAAAACACTTACAACGGCGGGAATTTTGATTCAAACACTGTTCAACTTTTCTTGTCATGTTACTAGACTTATCTTATTTCAGAAAAGTAGAAGAGTGGTAAAACTAAATAGAGAAATAGAGAAATAACATCTGGTCTTTACGGATGCAAACAGTGCCAGTAAGTAAGTATGGCCCTGAAACAGCTGAGGAAATAGGCCCCCCTTATTTGTGGAAAGAGAGTATAAGGAAAGGGTGATGAACTAATAACTAAAACCAAGGACTTCAAACATTTTGAAGTATTTGGTTTTAGTAACACGACTAACTTCCTAACATTGTTGTGTCTCATCCTAGTTGGTGTTGTGTTGTATCACGCCGCGTTTCTATCTTAACTTTCTTTCCATGCATTGCTTTCATGTTGGTCTACAACCTTTTGTAGACCCTTCTCTCTACAGTGCTGGGGAAGCAGTTTACGTTGTCCCAAAATTCACAATGTATTTGGATGCAATGATTGTTATAGTTTTAATTCTGGTTTGTATTCTTATGGTTTGAGAGATCGTACAACGTTTTCGTTCAGATAATAACAATGTCCAAAGAACGCAGCAGTTCAAGACAATGATCCAGAGCCAGAGGAAAACTCCAATCTTCAGAAGTTTTTCTTCAAACAAGTTTGATGGACAAACCACGAATGAGTACCCTCAAACTAACATAACAGACGCTAAAGAATAAATAATTCAGGCTCCCTTGGGACATTGATATTACTATCTGATTGACTGATTTTGTACAAAATATATAAATATGGTTCAGTTAGGTAACATTTCTTTGTTTCTTTATTAAACAGCCCTGTGGTCTCCATTTACATTGAGTTCCATATATCTTAAAATTATTAAATTACATTGACATACTTTTAGTAAGACCATAACCCAAATGGTTGTGCTTTGTTTCATGTATCCCTATTTTGTATCAGCTGTGTGTGTATTCCTTTGTTTGCATTAAAGGTACCATCCCGGGCGGCTCGTTTTGTGGCAAAAATATAAAAATCTGAGTATATCGGTTAAGTATTAGACAGTAATTGATCACGTTAGTAATTTGACATATCAATGACGTAATTTGGTCATCTGTGTAAGGAGTAGGGGCTAAAAATTGGCCGACCAATCAAATTAGTTTCAGACAACTTTGGTTGGATGGCCCGTCTGTCAGTCAACGTGCACGCTGTTCTGCGCATGCGCACTGGTATGCAAAGGGGGGGGGCGTGGCTTTTGTGATTCCTGATTGGATGGAGGGGAGGGTGTGCAATTCGAAAAATAAATCGTTAGTCCAGTAAATCCAGCCGCCCGGGATTGTACCTTTAATATGTTTGTTTGTTTTTGTTTTCTTTCCGAGAAAACGTAAGGAGAAGGACAGTCTTCTGTGGCATAAGCATGATGCAGTAAACCCTCGTACTCCGGCTGGTCTGAGTTTAAATGTTCTTGGTTCAAGCTTCTTAAATGAGTCAGAATAACAGAGTAACTAGAAAAGCTGTACGAATACTATCTTTATAACTAGAATATTCTGAGTTTACCATTGTCCTCAGTACTCATTGCTAGTTAATCTCAGAGGATTCCTCAAATATTGTTTTTTTGGTTTTATTTCAAGATTAATTGTTGAACAGTTCTGTAACTATAATGCATCAATAGATGGTATCTAAATCACAATAGCTAGACCATTGTTCATCTCCATGTCTTTTGTCTTAAAGCTAGGGTAGGCGATTTTTTTACTGAAATATTTAGCAAAAATGTCATAATAGCCAGTCAGCTATATGTAGGCGAAGTGCTCTGAGAATATCTGCACATCACTTTGCTCTCCCCTGCCTCTGTGTGCCCCCCCCAAAAAATTGCCACCGCTCATGTACACTTTGACCAATCAGAGCGAGGCTCCGATTCTCCGTTCTTATTGGCTGTGGAACTGTCCGTCAACTTGGCACCGACGTTCGTGTGTCCCTGCGTGAGCGTTCACGAGCCTAGCAGCTTATGCTAACAAATTACAGTTGCACTTAGTTTGTTAACTTGCTAGGCTGATACAGCTACCTTTCTACCAGCGCAATTACAATGATTTTAAGATAACATACATGGTATGTCTGTGAGTAAGATGTTGATGCTATATATGTACTTATGCAGTTATCAGCACTAATGATTAATTACCTCGGAATCGGACATGGTGTTTCGTCTTCCTATCAATGTAACTGAATTCACATGAACGCGCATCACTGACGTTCAGAGGGAGGAGCTACAGCAGGTAGCGCGTGGGAGGGAGGGACCAGAGAGAACGCAACGGAATCTCAACGGCTGTTTTCCCCAAAATCGCATACCCTAGCTTTAAATGGAAGTCATACTAATGACCGTCTCAGCAGCATCTCAAAGTTGTCTCCAAGCTGAGGCTGTCACTGCATCCTGATTTAAAAATCATGTACAATAATATATATAATAATAATTAACTATGAACTCACAATAATGAGAAAATTTAAATTAGCATTTGTCATGCGCACTACCTGTAAACTGTGCAACAATTAAGTTCAACTCTTTTTGAATGATGAATATCAAGTGTCAAAAGTCACACCACAAGGTGATGGTGACTTGGTTTGATACAAGCGATGACTCCTCCAGACTGACACGGATTGTAGGGATGCAGAGATGCAGTTGTTACAGACATTGTTGTAACTATGGTACATCTACCACTAGCTGCACATACATAGTTTAAGTTTATGTAATTGGCAACATAGACTTCATTACAACCTCTAGCACCACCATGCCAGAAATGCTTCAATTATTAATTATTAATCAATAATTTGTCTTTAGCTTAGCTTGCTAGTTAAAACTAGCTTCTACGTTTCTGTCTTGGCTATTGTCAAATGTAGAACACAGAGATGCCTTTTGTTTCCCAGGTTAATGTATAAGCAGATTCTGCTGAAAAAAAAGCTGCATTTAAACCTTCCCTGATGGCCTAAAACCAGTGCGAGCTGACCTAATACCAGTCCTCTCATTTGGTGAACACTTAGAAGACAATTAGTCTAAGGTCAACTCTGCACCATTGGAGCCTAGCTTGTGGTTCTGCCCTGATGGTAATTTAGTAGTCCCTCGTTCTTTCCTTCATGTTCTGTGCAGGCTGGCACACGATTCTTTACAAGGAGGAAAAGGGAGGATGAACCATGCTGTTCAGTTACACAATATTCCTTATCAATTGCAACTATCAAGGTCTCTCCCCCCATTATTTTTTCCATTGGCATTGGCAATGTAGCCACGAAATGTGATACTCAGGCCAAGCCAATTGACTTATTTGTTGTGCAGATTCCTTTAACCAGTCAGGACCAGCAAGGCCTTCTCTGCTGGCCTAAACACTATCAGAATCACTGACTTATGTTTTAATATTTTGTTTTCAATAGTCTATTCTCTTAATTTCATAGCTTTTCTCTTGGTTGCGCTGCTTCCACTAGTCAGTGTATGTTTATCTTAGAGCATTTATCTAATCATATTTCAGCCATCATGGGTTGCCAGGGTCAAAGAAACCTGCCTTGACGCCTTCAGAATCGATAGTACTGGCGTCTGTAGCTTAAAGTAAGTGGCAATGACACTGTTGCTTTAACCAATCAGATTTCGAGTTGGCAACACCGAGGCCATCCAGCAGGCGTCCAGTGATGTCGGCATTTTCACGTCCTTTGTTTGGATGGTCAGAGAGGTACTAGTCAGAGCCAGCGAAGTCATCGATAGCTACCGGCACAAAACCGAATAATAAAAAAATAAATAAAGCGATTCCCTGTAGCAAATTAAATCTTACTCCAGAAACACGACTGGACAGACTCGACTTTCAGCGTTAGCCTCCATGGCGATAGAAAGGGACTTATTGTTGGAACTGAAACTCACAGATAAACTGTACAACAGTGTAATCAAACTCTTCTTGAGGAAAGAAAGGAGAATGGACTTTGCGTACAAATAATCAGTAGTTTTGGTCAGTAATGCATTTTATTTAAACGTTTTAATATTTTTGTAATTTAATTCGGTTAATATTGACGTTTCTGCTAGAGGTGATGTATGTATGGCAGCTGTGGCTACAGTGAAAATATACTTGTTGAATTGTCCTAATTGGGTTTCTTGCTTTAGTAATGGCATTTTTTCTTGCTACATGAGATACCTTTCTGTGATGCAACGCCCTGTTATACTGCATTTCTGTGTAATAGACATATTGATGGTTTCTATAGCCGTGGAGTCATAATGATGGCATTAAGGGGTGGATTAGTTCATGTAGGATACCAGTAAAGGCCTAGGTGTGAAATGCACGGCCCGCCACAGGCTTTAACTCTGTTGCAGCCTTGCTTGCAGACTTGCAGACATGTCTACTTCTCCCATAGGGTATTGAGGTTTAACTTAGCCTCACCCGCCAATCTGAAACTCCACGATGGTCACTCCCACTCACCTTTGTTACGTTTGTTTTCGCTCCCCATAATGCAAACGTTTCTCTATAATAATCTTGTTTACCCATTGTCTAACTTAATGTATCCTTGGTAACACTGCTGCCTGTACATTCCTATGATCATGTTGAAATATTAAATAAAATATTTCGTTGGCCGACGTGTCCATCTACTAGGTAGTGACCAGGGGTTGACTACTAGATAGTGGTGTACCAGTGGTTGACTGCTAGAGAGTGCTGTACCAGTGGTTGACTGCTAGATAGTGGTGTACCTGTGGTTTACTACTAAATAGGTGTGTACAAATGATGGTGTACTAGATGGTGGTGTGCCAGTGGTTGTCTAGTGGACAGGGTTGTACTAGTGGTTGACTACTAGATGGTGGTGTGCCAGTGGTTGACTATAACAAAGGGAACAGGTCTTACTGATGGCCCTGAAGGAGGCTCCCTCCATCTGAGACGACATCTCCATCAGGCTGCTTGAGCTCACAGCGTAGCTTTCAGAAGCCATGGAGGACATGCTGGACATTGACATGGTTTCACACTTCATCTCAGCAGCCATGCTGCTGAAGGAGCTGGACTCCATCATGGATGACATCATGGCTTGTTGGGAGGAGAAGGACGAGGAGGTCTCCTCCATCATGTGGACCTCTTTCTTCATCGACATGGAGGAAGATTCCTTCACGCTTGTCATCAAAGATCCTGCAGTACACAAAAGGATGGAGTCTTCAGAAAAAGGGTAGATGCTATCCTAGTACATAGTAATGTATGCAAACGACTTTTGAAAATATGCATGAAACTAAACAATTGTGTTGCATAATATTTCATATATATATATATCAATAAATCTTTAATCACCTTTAAGCACCATCTGTTGCTCATGAAAAGCAGTGACCTTCATACGGATAGACTGGAACACCTGACCAGTGAGGGAGAAGGAGGATTTGGAGATGCCTCCTTCTGCTGTCATCTCACAGGTGTACTCTCCCTGGTCACTGTCCTCCAGGTTATGGATCAGCAGGCAGCAAGAGCCCTCAGAATACTGCATCTCAAAGTGGCTGCTCTTGGACAGCCGCCTGCCATTGAAACACCACACCACCTCCCTCACGCTGCTCTCACAGACACAGGACATCTTGACTGAACCCTCAAAGGCCTCTGCACTGAGCTGGCTCAGCACCTTGGGAGGTTTGGGAGTCGGGGATTTAACAGTGGGGGGTGACAGGACCCTCTTGGGGGACATAGTGGGGGGAGGGGACTTCATCCGGGGAGGAGACTTGAGTCCCTCAGGCTCAGGGGATTTTAAGGCCCTTGGTGACTTGAGACCAGATGGTTCTGGGGATTTCAGCCCCCTTAAGGTTTTGATCCCTGCTGGTTCTGGAGACTTCAGCCCCCTAGGCGTTTTAATCCCAGCTGGTTCTGGTGATTTTAAACCACGTGGGGATTTAACTCCCATAGGTTCAGGAGACTTGACCCTGTCTGGAGATTTGATTGGTGGGGGCGACTTGACTCGTATAGGAGAGGCAGTTGGTTCAGGAGATTTGAGGCCCTTGGAAGATTTGATTCCCTCCGGCTCTGGAGACTTGGTGCTAGGAGATGAGGATTTGATACCGGAAGCTGGGGATGTCACAGATGGCTCTGAAGACTTAACTCTTGACTCAGTTGTTGATTTGACACCCTTGGGAGATTTAATTCCCTCTGGTTCAGGGCTTTTGACACTAGGAACAGGGGATCTAATGCTGGGCTCTGGAGATTTAACACTTGGAGCTGGTGATTGAACCATTGGTGGCTCTGGAGATTTTACACTGGGAACTGGAGAAGTTACAGAAGGAGCAGGTGATTGGGCAGAAGGTTCAGGGGATCTGACACTGGGAGTAGGGGACTTGAGGCTGGGAGTAGGGGACTGGACGGAAGGCTCCGGTGATTTGACAGCTGGGATCTCCTCTTTGGGAGCAGGTCTGCGAATAGTCAGGGTAAAATTAGCTTCCTGTCTGCCTCCTGAGTTTTCCACTACTACCAAGTAGTTGCCCTCATCTGAAGCCATAGCAGATGTAATCTCCATGCTAGACTTGTACTGAGTGGTCGTGACCTGGATGCGAGAAGAAGTCACAATGGATCTGCTTTCATGCATCCATATCACACTGGGTGCTGGCTCTCCATCAATGTCGCAAGAGAAAGAGGCTGTCTCTCCCTCAGCCACAGTCACAGATTGGGGCTTGGTGAGAATCCTAGCTGGGAGTGTTGGCTTCAACATGCAGCTCACAGAAACATCCTCGACAGCAGTGTCAGAAGAGGATTTTATTCTAGCCTCAGATGATAAGAATTTTTCAGAAGAAGCAGAGGAATAGGAGGTAGAAGACAGGTACTCGGCAGAGGCATACTTGATGGAGGAGTCGTAGCGCTCAGCAGAGGAGAATTGCTCAGATGAGGCTGCGTATCTGTCATGTGTCACCACCTCTGTGGTCTGCGACATCTTGGCTTTGCTCTCCAATACTTCATAGTGGGTCTCAGCAGAGTAGCCAGCCTTGAATTGAGAGCTGTGGTAATGCTCTACTTTGGTCATTTCAGGAAGATATGGCTTAGGAGCTTCCTCATCTTTACGACGAGATGAATAGGTAGTATAACCAACACCTGACACATCCAGGGTGCCGTAGTCGGAGGCCTCTCCCTTGGAGTTGGAGCAGACGCAACGGTATGTGCCGCTGTCCTCAGCTTGGCAGTCAAGGATGGCGATGGACAGAACACCACTCATGTTGGTGAAGATGTACTTTTCACTGCTCTCAATTTCAATCCCATTGTGGAACCATTTCACCTCAGCAAAGGGCTTGGCTTGGACATTTAGTGTGAACTTGGTATCCTGGCCAGTTGGCACACGGTGAGAACGCATCCTGACGGTGACACGGGGAGCATGATCTAAGCTGAATGGAGTTTGACTTACCACCTGGTATGTCCTCTCTGACTTCAGAGTTGCCTTACGGGCCTCGTAACGGGACATGATGTCAAATCGGGCAGATCTCTCAAATCTGGAGGCGGAACGAGAGGATCTCTCTGCTGACCTGATGGGGCTGGGGGAGCGGGGACGTGTCCTCTCCGGTGTAGGAGATCTCCTTTCTACGGCTTCGCCTTCCACTTCTAGCGCAGGCTGAGTGTGTGGTTTTCTCAGCAGCTCAGAAACAGGGCGCATGAGTTCAATGTATGTAGGAGACAGGGACCTTCTCCTCCTCATGAACTGAGAAACGGTTCGCTTCTTCTTTGTCTCAGAGACCTCGAAAAGCTCTTGTTTGATGACCTCCTGATGCCTCCTCTCTTCCAGTTCGGGATCGCAACGCTCACAGCGGTGTGGACTGCTGGATCGAGAGGCAGAGAAACCAAGCTCCAACTCATCCTCCAACACCATCTTTTCCTCTTCGGGTCTCCTCTTGGATAATAAATAGTCGTCCATCATCATTTCCTCGTCGCTCAGGTCTCCCAGAGATCTCCTCCTGGATCTGAAAGAGGTCTCAGACTCAGGTGAGGTTGATAGGCGGCTTGGTCTTACTGTCTCAAGGTCATCCAAAGTGAGTTTAGGAATACGCCACCTTGGCCTGTATTGGTCAGTGATTCTGGGGAGCGGCATGACATAAAACTGCTCCCATCTGGACAAACGAATGCGTCTTTGTCTCTTCTGTACAATCCTCTCCATCTTCTCAGGAACCTCATATTGATCTCTGAGCTTTCTGTACCATTTCATGTCAGACAGAGGCACAAACAATTTGATAGTTTTATCCTCATCCAGAGCAGTAGGGCCATGAACCACAGGCTCAGGGATTTCATATGGCATGAAGATCCTCCTCTCTTCCTCCAGTTTCTTTGTCTCTGACTTCTCTACTGTGATGTCAAACTCTCCCTCCACATTCTTTGTGCTCACGGCGGGCTTGTAAATTTCTGCAGCAAATTTGAGAGCCTCCTGGGCAGTAGGGTTAAGAGGAACCATTTCCTCTGTAGCGGCGATATGTAAAGCCATTTTGTTTGTTTTCTCTATCTGTTTCTGAATATATCTGTGTCTCTCTTCCTCACTCTTGTACTCTCTTCTGGTATATGTAAGGCGATCCACCTTCAGGATGGCATGGCAGCTTGCAGAGCCAGCAGAATTGGATGCAGTGACCTTGTAAATGCCAAAATCCTCAAGCAGAGTCTCTCTGACATGAAGGACATGGTAATCAATGTCTTCCTGGACCACTGCCACCTTGGGGCCCAACTGTAGAGGCTTGTCGTCCTTCATCCATGTCAGTGTAGGAGTGGGGATTCCTGAAACCCGAAGGTCGAAGTGGACACTGTCTCCTTCCACACACTCAACGTTAGCCAGAAGGCGCTTGAACATTGGTCTCATGGTATCCTCGACCACGGGGTGAGGACTTACTGTGAGGCGGGCCTTGCAGCTGTCCTCCCCAAACTTGTTCTGGGCCATCACAGTGTATTCAGCATCATCATCCATGTTTAAGCTATGTATCATTAACTGGTACAGACCCTTGTCACTGGTGAAGGTGTATTTGCTATCATTTTCTCCTGGTTTGATTCTCTGTCCATTCTTCAGCCATGCCACATGAGGCTCAGGGTGTACGGTGATGGTCACCCCAAATCGCACATCTTCGCCAATATAAGCAGAGACGGTTGTAGAGAGGCAGAGTGAACTCTGGTGGCCTTTGCATCAGCATGGACTTGTCAACCTTCCTCCTCAGCCTCTTCACAGAGCGGCTGATGTAGTGCTCCCTGATGCTTCTAACCGTCTCAACAAAGAGCTCTCCATAGGCTTGGTCCTCTCCATCGTCGCTTACCACCTTGCACTTGTACACGCCGTCATCGCTTTCTTCAATGTCTTTCACGTACATGCTGGCCAAGCCATTGCTGTAGGTAATCTCATATTTGGAGCTGGAGTGAAGTTGGCGGTTGCCAAAGTACCATGTCACCCGAGTGCTCTTGTCGAATTGGGCTACAGTACAGGTGAATTGGACGTATCCACCCACTTCAGCTGATCCATGCATGACTTGACCTGCGCGCAAACCGTGGAGTTCTGTTCCGATCTTCACTTTGCCCACAGCTAATGCTCTCTGGTTCTTAAAGGCACCACCAAAGGCCACTCTGGCAGAAGAGACAATGGTCTCAGTTCTCCTTACCAGAGTCTGATAGTACCTCCTATGTCTCAGTGTCTTAATGTTCTTGGTGCTGACATTTTCAAGCTTCATCTTTAGCCATGGGTGCTCTAGTGCCTCAGTGGCTGTCAAACGCAGCTTTCTGTCCTTGATCAGAAGCCTGTCTACAAAGTCCATCGCCGGTAGGCTGGTGTCCTTGAAGGCTTCACTATCAAATACATACTCACAGCTGGAAATTTTTTCAATCATCTGAGTAGTGGACTCTGCAGCGAAGGGATTGAGGCCACTGAGCAGAACATAGGCCATCACACCTACGGACCACATGTCTGTTGCTGTTGAGATGAGGTCATGGCGGTGAACCTCAGGAGCACAATATTCTGGGGCAGAGAACGGCATTCTGATGTTCTCTCCTGGAACGAGCAGCCTGGCCTGACCCATCTCAATGATCTTCAGCTCAGTGCTTCTCCTTGTGGTGTACACAATGTTGTCAGGGCGAATATCCAGGTGGCCAAAGTTTTGGCTGTGCATGAACTTGAGTGCAGTGCAGACTTGTCTCAAGTAGCGGACAATCTCCTGCTCAGTGAGCTCAAAGTTTCCTGTGCCAAGGCGCTCAAAGATGTCAACTCCGGAAATGAATTCATAGATCAAGATGATCTCCTCCATGCTCTCGAAATATTCGTGCAAGTATATGATGTTCTTGTGCCTGGCAATGTTAAGGGCTTCAACCTCTCTAAGGACTAATTCACGGTCCATTCCTTTGACCTTAATGAATTTTGCCATGAAGGTCTTTTTAGTGGCAATCTCAACACATCGGTGAACAATTCCAAATTGACAGCGAGCCAGCTCTTCAGAGATGATATATTTAGAGGACAGCTCCTTAACCTTGTAGAATGGAGCCTCACCTGCAATGATCTCTCTGGTTTCATCTACCTCCTCATCATAGTTTCTGGTCACTGACTTGTCCTCTTTTGTGGTAATTGGCTCAGTTGGATCAGATGGAGGACTCAGGCCGAGCTGATTCTCAGCCATTACACGGAACTGGTACTTTGTCTTTCCAAACACATTGATTATAGTGAAGCTACTGTCACTGGTATGTCCGGCACGGATCCAGCGGTCCGCAGTGGTGGGGCACTTCTCTACAATGTAGTTGGTGATGGGGCTTCCTCCATCATTGTAAGGCGGCTCCCATGTCAGAGTGATTGAGTCACGAGAGATGTCGCTGGCCTTGATGCACTTTGGGGCCTCTGGAACATCAGCTATAGCCATCTCAATGGTCTGCTTGTCACTTCCAAACCTATTCTTGGCTGTGATAATGTAGTAACCATTATCCTTGGCCTGGACTCCTTTCTGGAAGACCAATGATGTGAAGGACCTGGTGGTGATGACTTGGTGGTAAGGAGAGTTGGAGAGAATCTCTTGGCCCTTCTGCCAGATGATGGCTGGCTCAGGCTTGCCTGTGATGGGAATCTTGATGGTAACGATGTCACCACGGACAGCATGAACTGCCCCCATGCCCTGCAGCTCTTTCGGCAGATGGATCTTTGCTGGAACTAAAAGCATGAGAATAAGCATTAGGATAATATTTAACACATGAATGCAGGTCAATTAATTACACAGTAAAGCAAAACAAACCTTCTACATCTAGATTGACTGTAGTGGAGATGGATCCTTCAGAGTTGGTGGCTCTGAACTGGTAAATTGTAGCATCGCTCTCATCAGCGGTGTGAATGACGAGCTGGTAGTATCCTCCCTTGAATTCCTGGACCTTCATCTTCGTTCCATCTGCCAGAAGCTCTTTTCCACCACGGTACCATTTAACCATAGGCTTGGGATGCCCAACCACCTTAATAAGAAAACCAATGTTACTTTATGTCTGAAGTTATTTAATGGATTTAAGGGAAAAACAACCTTGCTGATATATATTTGTGAAACAGTTTAAGATGTCAAATAAGGAAAATTAAGCACCTTAGTGACAAAAGTGGCATTGGCGTGATACTTGACAGTCATGTCCCTTATCTCCTCCCTGAAGATTGGTGCACGGGGTGCTTGGTCTGACTTGGGGGTGATTGGTGCAGAGATCTCGCTCCACTCACTCTCTCCACCAATATTCTCACATTTGACGCGGAACTCGTACTCAAAGCCCTCGATCAGTCCTCTGACCTCATAGGTGGCCTCCTGGATTTTCTTGGAGGTTACGGACATCCATTTGTTCTGCTTTTTCTCACGTTTCTCAAGGTAGTAGTTCGAGACCTTAGCTCCTCCGTCGCTGCTTGGAGCCTTCCAGCAGACAACACATGAATTCTTGTCGGAGCTGACAATAAAAGGCTGCTGGGGGATTCCAGGCTTCTCTGTGAACCACAAGCAGTACACATTGTTTCTAGAAATCTCTTTCATTGTTATGTATACAAAGAATACAAGATGAACACAAAGTTATCATGTTATTACCAACCACTCATTGTGGTATGGTAAAACTATAAACTAAGGCATGGTTAATCCAATAACGAAAGCGGTGGTGCTTACCGAATGGACTCTTAATGATGAGGACGGATGGGATCTCCAGAGCTTCGCTGACTCCGTACTGGTTCTGAGCAGACACTCTGAAGTAGTATCCAGCGCTCTCAACCAGGTTGGGAACCCGGCAGGTGGTACCAGAGACAGATGAGGACACCAGGTTCCAGTGCTCCCCTTCCTTGGCCTCTCGCTTCTCCACAATGTAGTTGGTGATCATTGAGCCTCCATCGTCCTTGGGAGCTTTCCAGCTGATGATGACTGAGCTCTTAAGCAAGGCATCAACAACTATTGGGCCTTCAGGTATGCATGGCTTGTCTGTTTAAAAAGGAAGTTAAAGGAAGTACACATCAGGATATTGTATTTGTAATTCCAACATTTATAATTTCTGTATTTATCTTGAAAGAAAGAAAAGTTACCCTGGATTTCAACCCGCAGTGAAGTGTCGACAGTTCCATAGATGTTGCTGAGCTGCACCTTGTAGCGGCCAGCATTGCTCTTCCTCTGGACATTCCGCACCACCAGGTGGGTGTAGCTTTCAGTGTTCTCAATGATCACATTCTCTGAAGCGTTCAAGGGCTTCTTGCCATAGAACCACATGATCTGGGGGATTGGCCGGCCGATGTAGACCACATGCAGCCTCAGGCTGGTTCCACAACCAGCATTGTACTTCTCTTTGAGTGGGAAGCCAGGGTGGAACTGAGGGGCTGCCTGGAGTCGTAGTTTACCGCTGGTCTCAACCTCTCCGGCGTCGTTGATAGCCCTACAGGTGTACACACCTTCGTCTTCCTGCTCGTCCGTCATAATGCTCAGGGAGTGGTTGCGACCATCAGAGCTCACCTTGTACTTGCGGCTCTGAATTAGCTCCTTGCCGTAGCGATACCATTTTATCTCAGGCAGTGGTCTGCCAATGATGCCACAGGTTAGAGTTCCAGACTCTCCAAGCTTGGTAGTGACATCTTGGGCATCCTCCTTCAGGGCTGGAGCCTCACCAACTTTGGAAATAACAAAAATAAATTATGCTTTTGCATTAAACCATCAAATAATTTCTGCTGCCTGGCTCAGATTTGATGTGTTAATAGACCCACCACTTAGCTTGGTCTTAATGCCCATTGGTGTTCTGCGGGGCCGGCTGAGTCCAGTCTCGTTCTCAGCCATCACTCTGAATTCATACTCAGTGGCCTCAATCAGACCTCCCATGGTGAATTGGCGGTCCTTGGAGCGCTCCTTGGTGCACCTCTTCCAAGCACTCTCTCCGGCCTGTCTGAATTCGATCCAGTAGCCCAGAATCTCCTTTCCACCATCAGTTTCAGGTCTCAACCAGTGGATTGTGATGCAGTCCTTGGTGACAGAGATGATGTCAATCTCCCCTGGCTGGCTAGGTTTGTCTGAGGACAGAGAGACAGAATGCAATTGATGTTTTAACAGTCCATCTGAGGTCAATTTCTATAGAAATAAAGAATTGTACAAAATGTATATCAAAACAAGATAAAGCAGACAAAAAACATTGCTCTCACCAAATGGATCTTTGCAGATCACAGACTCTGAGGTAGGTCCAGGTTCACCCTGGCCAATCTCATTCTGAGCTATGACTCTGAACATGTACTCTGCATCAGGGATGAGGCCGGTCACATTGTACATGGTGGTGGTGATGTGTGTTCTGTTGTGGCGGACCCACTTCTCTGTGGACACCTCCCTCCTCTCCACATAATAGCCAGTAACCCTGGAGCCTCCATCATCCCTGGGACGGGCCCAGGACAAAGAGACTGAGGTCTTGGTCACATCCATGATCTCTGCTGGGTTGCTGGGGGGTTCCGGTGGGCCTAAAGTTCATACAAATTAGTTATTTTGAGGCAGTATTGGAATGGAGGAGAAAGCTTGCTATTGATTGAAACTACAGAGAAGATATTTGGTTTCATTATTAATATTATAAAATATTGCATCCATGATGCATCATATTTAGCTTTTAGTCTAGTAGCCTATGTTTGATATTGGATCTAAACACTCACACAGAGGTGTTTTTGGCGTGACAGCATCCTCAGACTTGAGGGATCTGCTAACGCCAAACTGATTCTCAGCGGAGATCTTGAAGTGATACTCCACATTCTCCTTCAGTCCTTTCACTACCAGTGAGGTCTCGGTAACTCTGGAATCTACTGTACACCAGGCAGCCTTTGGAACCTCTCTTCTCTCCACAAGAATAGCCCAGGATGTCCGAGCCCCCATCGTCTGAAGGAGGCCTCCAGCTGACTCGGACCGAGCGTGCCTGGATGTCATCAAACTCCAGAGGACCTTCTGGGACATCTGGGCGCCCATAACCTTCACCTGAAGTTTGACAGATTAGCAGGTTATAGTCAAATTAATAGTGAAATGTTCATACACAACATTAATGCCTAAGAATTACATTGAAACATAACTCACTATATATAATAGCATAACATTGGATGCCTGGTATAATATATATATATTAGGGATGTGAAAAAGTCAAATTTTTCATGGTCGAATAATCAGTAGGTGGTATGAACGAATAATCGAATATTCGATTGTTGGCGGCGGGAGGGGGGGGGGGGGGGGGTAATGTAATAGTTATCAACCTTACTTGGTGCCCTACGCGCAGTGCGTGTGCGGGACTTCGACATTGTTAGCCTCACAACAGAATGGCCTACACTCTGTAAACGTAATTACACAATGCGCTGTTGAATGACGTCAGACGCTCTCCCCGTTCCACACTCTCCACACTCTTCCACACTTAATAATAATAAAAAAAACTAATAGCAGGGCTGCCAACTTTTGGGTTTTCGCTGGCGTGAGATTCTGTAGAATCTTGTAATGCATATGTTATAGCAGGGTCCGCGGGACGGACGGACGCGGACGCGTGTTTTTTTTTTGTTTTTACATTTTGAAAAAATGTTAACGGTCCAAATGTTAAAATTCGGTTTTGACCCTCGGGAACGAATAATCGAATAATCGAATATTCTGACACATCCCTAATATATATATATTTATTAAACGGAAAGGTGAAATCCGGCGATCTGTTTGGCTGTTAGCCGTGGTATATTGAGCATATACCACGGCTACTATTCTAAAAAGCCTTATCGCAGCACATCATTCCGCAAGCAACAATGTCTCCATGGCAACAACCAACTGTTACAGTAGGAGGCTAGGTAGCAAAAGTAGCCGAAGTGTTTGACAAGGTTAATAAATTGACTAAATTCGTTGAGTTGACATGTTTAAGGTTAACTTTCACCTCCGGATAGGGTTAACAATGGTAGAGGGGACTGAGGAGTGACCTGCTCCTGAAGAAAAAGGCGAGAAAAAGAGACGTGCAGAGCTAACGTCCGGAAAGGAGGGACTATTTTTTTCATAATGGGGCTATTTTATTAGTTAGGTAGGCTAATTTGTGATTTTTTTTTTTTTTTTGTACCTGAAATTGATTGCGTATTCCTCTTTCATATTGCCGTTATTGGTAACCGTTTTACAAAAGCAATATATCACTCCATTCGCGTCGGGCCGAACAACGCCCCTTAGCCGTGGTATAATGAGCATATACCACGGCCTGTCGTGATATATTGCTTAAATATATATATATATATATATACTGTATATTATACCAGTTCAGCCAAACTATTCCTATGAGAACTCTTAAAGAACCTGTCTTTGGAATGAGGTGTCTAACCTTAATGTAGACAGCCTTTTTGCCACATTTGTTTTCCAGCACCAAGTCATAGGTTCCGGTGTCATCTTTGTGGGCATCCTTGATGACTAGTTCAGTAACATCATCATGGGTGGCGATCATGGCTCTGTGGGAAATGTCACGGCCATCCTTGGTCCACTTGCATATAGGAAGAGGCTTACCCTTGATGGGCACAGATAGGCAAACCACTCCGCCCTGCCTCACCACGTACCCCTCCTCATATTGAGGATCCAGCTCATAGTCCGGGTAGTCTGGAGAATGGTCATACAATGAGTTAGTATTGTCTTTTAGTCAAACATGAGAAAAACAATGGAGACGAACGAATGCTGGATGTGTCAATGGTGATAGCTAATATTTTTTCATTTCTTTGATATTATTTCTTACCAAGCATCTCCTGGACCTTCACCACACCTGGCAGCTCGGCCGGTTCTCCATGGCCGCCAGCATTGCAGGCCATGACACGGAACTTGTACTCTGCTCCCTGGGGCATGTGTGTCAGGGTGTATTCACACATCTTTATAGGAGTGGTGTTGCACTTTGTCCATTCCACCTGGTCTACCTTCTGCATCTCGATCAAGTAGCCGGTCACCACAGAGCCACCCTCCTCCTCAGGACAAAGCCAGGCCAAAGACACAGAGGTCCTGGTAGTGTCTGTGACTCTGGGATGGAGAGGAGTGCTTGGAGGCTCTGTTAGGGAACAAGAAAACAGTTCCATAAGTATGATGGCTCTACTCATGATGCAAGGCACTACACATGCACTGGCACTAGAGGCAGTGAACTAGACAGATTATACAATGAAGACAAATCTGTTGCCGCACATTGTGTTTTCTAAGATTTGTGCTACGTACCAATTGGATCCATGGCCACTGTGATGACTGAGGTCTCGCTGTGTTTGCCAGCTCCTCTCGAGTTGATGGCGGTGATTCTGTGTTCGTATTCAAGACCCTCGGTCAGCCCAGAGGAGCGGAACCGAGTCATGGTGACAGGGTTCTTGCTTATTGGCATCCATCTGTCGGAACCAGCCTGCTTACGCTCAATTATGTAGCCGGCAATGGTGGAGCCACCATTGTCCTCTGGTGCCTGCCATGTCAAAGTCATGCCCTCGCGGGTCACATCAACCACCTCTGGTCTGCTGGGAGGTCCAGGGATAGCTGCGGGCACAAGCAGCAGTTAGAACTGTTGAAGTCCACATGGTATGAGCATTTATATTAACAATCGTTCCGAGGAAAGAAAGATGGAGAGAGATGGTGAGCAAAATGAGGAGAGAGATAAAAGGGATTAGCAGAGGGCTGAAAAGAGATTAGGAGAGAGAAGTAAGGAAATAACTTACTCTTGGCGCTCTTGCACTCCACCACCTCTGACTGAAGGAAGCCTCCAAAACCAAAGCGATTCATGGCAGCGACACGGAAGACGTATTCAGTGCCTTCAGTGAGTCTGGTGAACTTAAAGCAGGGTCTGGTCACAGACTCTGATACCGTGCTCCAGCCAGGTCGGTGGGCTTCCCGTTGCTCAACCACATAACCGCTGACATTAGCTCCACCATCTTTCTCTGGAGGATCCCAGCTCATCGTCACAGACAACCCATCAACCTCATCAATACGAACTGGACCCACTGGGAGACCAGGTTTGTCTGGACACAAAAATACAGAACTATTTCAAAAAATGCAACAAAAATGTGTGAAACACCTTTAGATAAAAAATTTACATGGCTTTGTACAACTTTGGCGTTCCTACCAAGGATGATGACCTTCATGACCTCTCTAACTGTTCCGACGCTGTTCTTCACCTCCAGGGAGTAGTTTCCGGTATCATTAATTGTTGTCTCACGCACCACAAGACGAGTGTATTTGCCGTTGCTGTCAATTTTAATGCGCTCCAGGCTGTCCTTCATCTTCACGCCCCCAAAGAACCAGGAGCAGATGGGCTGAGGACGTCCCTTGATGGGCATGTTCAGGTCGATGGGTTTTCCACAGTGCACATGGACTATCTTCTGAGGGATGCTGGTCATGTCGATCATGGGCATTACTAGAAACACAGAAGAAAATAGCACATTTTCACAGATGTTTTGGTAACCAGTTTTCGGCTAATTATGTTATTTAGGTGTGTTAAATATTCAGAAAATCATGTTCCATGGAGTCCATTAAAGCCCCTCGTACTTTCAGCATATATATTTCCTTCTACTCCATCACAGTGATTAAATCTTGATTAATCACAATATCAAAATATGCTGGGAAAAATCCGAAAACTAAGTTAATGTATTTCATGGCAGATAAGTAAAACATTGTAAAACATTGAATACCCTGGGAGAATATACTGAACTACACCTCATATCATCACTACTGTAACCTATGATTGAACTGAGCCTTTTCCAGGATTTTCCTATTCCAACGGCGAGCCCTAGTTACCTCACCACTAGTTAGACAAGGTTAGTATCTTTCCAATGAGGGGTAATACATATTTAATAATTGACCTTCCAAAATGATGTAAGCAATGAAATTTGACTTCCTAGCACTTTCCTCAAGCCGAGAAAAAGCAACACATTCCACACTCTGTTTCAGGCATTATAGTCGCAGTTGTGCAGCATTTTGGAGGGATGCAGAAAGTCCACATACAGCCATGGCATTTATGGTCGTCGCTTGGCTTTAACATTGGTGTGGATATGCAATTGTGCACTCTGTGCACTACGTGTACTATAAATTAGGTTTGACTTCCTAGAACGGACTCACTCTCGCATAGGAAGCTGAACGGCGAAGACAAGTAAGAATTGGCCACCACCATATAGTAAATTACTTCCAATCTGATGGCCGTTTCTCCATAAGAAGGCATCAATCACACACCTGACACGCCAAGCTGGCAGATCTTGGATGCGACCGAGTCAAAAAGTGTCAAGTTAAGGTTTCCAGATGAACAGTAAGTCTTAACGCGTGAACGTCAGCCCTTATATGAAGAGGTTTTTGAGATTTCCTTAACATATTGGGTAGGTGTAGTAAATGCATCCCTGTCTGATACAGTATGTAATTGTTTTATGTTTTTAGATCCTGTTGTCCTGCCTTACTTTAATGACATAATCTATCTTTACTGTAGGATGAACAGGATACCTTTGATCTCCTGGATGGTGACAGGGGTGATGATGTCCATGGGCTCGCTCATGCCTCTGCTGTTGGTGGCTCTTATTCTGAACAGGTACTGGTCGTTCTCCATCAGGGACTGGATCGTGTGCTGGGAAACCGAAGATTTAACGGTTGCAACGGCGCTCCATCTGTCTGATCCCACCTTGCAGGCCTCGATGATGTAGCCCGTTAGCCTGCTGCCTCCTTCATGGAGAGGCTTCTCCCAGCGTAGTGAGATGGTGGACTTTGTCACGTCCACAATCTGGAGGTCCATCGGTACAGAAGGAACTTCACATACCAGCACAGCCTCTGAGGTCTCGCAGGGTTCACCGATGCCATAGATGTTCTCTGGTAGGACTCTGAAGAAATAGTGGATTCCTTCCTCCAGGCCAGAGATCCTGAACAATGTCTTCCTGCACTCAGTGGTGACTGTCTTGTAGGACTTCATGTTGGCTTCACGCTTCTCCACAATGTAGTTGCTGACATGAGCTCCACCATCAATGCTTGGGGGATCCCAGGTGATGACCACAGACTCCTTGGTGTAGTCCTTCACATTCACACAACCTGGAGGCCCAGGGGTATCTGGAAGGAATCAGGAAAACATAATGATGACACTTGCATCAGACACAAAAAGACATAACGCTTCCTGTAATGTAATTTTTCTCACTATCATACATTATCATGTTGCTATGACCTACCGTAGATTTTAACCAGAATGGTGGTGGCCTTCTTTCCAGAGGGGTTTTCAGCTTCCACAACATATTTCCCTGAATCATAGCGGTCAACCTTCTCCACCACCAGACATGTGTGACTGTCAGTGGTCTCAATGAAGCCTCTGCTTTGGAGCTCCACCCCGGTCTTCCTCCATGTCACCACGGGGGTCGGCCGACCCCTTACTGCCACAAAGAGGCGAAGGGTTCCTCCGGCACGCAAACAAACTGTTTTCTTCAGGTCTTCAGCCAGCTCCAGGTCTGGCATGTCTGGGGAGAAATACCAACAGCCTATTAATACACTGATACATATGTATGCCTATATAATGCAACGCTATCAATGAATCAACTATATTATAATTAATTCATTTTTCAAGACAATAATACTCTCAGCGAATGTCAGAAAACTGAATGAGGTTCATCTGCAGTTTTTTTCCAGCTGTACGTCATCGAAACATAGAGGGGAATTACTTACCAACTCTCTCCACGGGTTCTATGGGCACGCAGGGCTCGCTGAACTCTCCAGTGCCGTTGCTGTTGGTGCCCGCAACCCTGAAGCAGTATTTCTTATTGGATGCCAGACCGGCAGCAACATACTTATTGGTCTTGATAGGTTTGGCAGTGGCACGGTACCACTGCTCAGAGTCGTCCTCCAGGATCTCCACCACGTAGCCAGTGACATCTGAGCCACCGTCGTACATGGGTCGCGTCCAGATCAGACTAACACTGTGCTTGGTGGTGTCAGTGATGCGAGGAACTGAGGGGGGTGCCGGGGTATCTGAGAGAAACACAGCAATCACAGTCATTCGTAGAAGGGAAAGGATGAATAATTCAAAATAACCACATTTGCATAGGAATAGCCATCGGGGTTCCTTACAAGTGGGGTCCTTGCAGAGGATGTAAGGAGAGGCATCGCTTGGCTGACTGCTGCCGGCTGCGTTGATAGCCGTCACTCTAAACTGGTAGTCACTACCCTCCAACAGGCCTGTGATCTTCAGACGAGTGTCATAGATGGTGAAGGTCTTATTGACGCGTGTCCATCTGAACAGAGAGAAAGAAAAAGCGTTAAACAGAGAGCCTGTTGAACAGGGAGAGAGAGAGGAAAAGATGAGGAAGAGGAAAGTGAGTATCTGACCTTGTGCTGCTCTTCTCTCGTTTGTCCACCATGTAGGTCTTGATCTCGCTGCCTCCATCGCTCTCCGGCTTCATCCATTCAATGATGACATGCTCTTTGCCCACCGCCGTGGTCTCAGGGGTACCTGGTGGCGTCGGGATGGCTAGAAGAGATACACAGCAGGTCAGAAAGGCATCAAACAGAACCAGATGGAGTTTGGACTAGTTTTCAGGGGAATTGCTTACAGTAGGCATTCCTGGCGACGACTGGCTCAGACTCCTGAGGGACTCCAACTCCATACTTATTGACTCCTCTGACTCTGAAGACATACTCGTTGTTCTTGATGAGTTTGCTGCTGACGCAGGACAGTGTCTTGCACTCCGTCTCCATGATGACCCAGTTGAGGCGGCTGGTCTCTCTTCGCTCCACAATGTAGTGTGTAACCAAGTCTCCCCCGTCCTCCAGGGGAATCTTCCAGGACACCGAGCACTTTTCCTCAGTGACACGGCTGATCACTACCTTATCAGCTGGAGCTCCAGGGGTGTCTGCAGATATACAATACATACATTATTTAGATGACTTACCGTAACTAAGGGCAGGAGAGGAGCAATCATGAGTCCTGTTTGTATAGAGAGGCGGTCCAGTTGAATATCTTCTCCTTACCGAGGACTTTCACATTAACTGCAGCGGTCCGGATTCCACTGGCATTCTTGACTGTCAGGATGTATCTGCCAGTGTCGTATCGGTCACAGTTTTTGATGACAGCCATGGCTCTAGTGGTGGTGTAGGTTAGTGAGTATTTCTCTCCCAGCTCCAGAACTTTCTCTCCCTTGGACCAAAACACCTTAGGTTCTGGCTTTCCTCCCACAGCCCCGTCTAGGACAAGGTCTGATCCAGCTCGTACAGTGACAGTCTCACCCATCAGCTTGCTGTCGAGTTCAGCTTTGGGAGGAGCTGCAGAAAAGGATTTTAAAACAATGTTACCGCGGAAGACACTACCAATCATCAATATTACATATCATTAGTCTATAGCCAGTCTATAGCTGTGTACTGATACGAAAATATGCGCCCAGACAAGTTTATACTCAAGAACTTCTGAAGCTAGATATAATATTTGATATATTATATTCTACCAATTTTGATATGAACCACATGCACAATGCTTCAGATCAGAACAAATTAAGAGAAGGGTGACTGTACTTTTACCGATCTTGATGTTACTTACAGTATTCATCCTTGCATGTGACGGGTCCAGTGGTCTCGGAGGGAGCACTATGAACTCCAGCAGCGTTCTTGGCGATGACCCGGTAATCAAAGGTCTCTCCTTCTCGAAGGCTAGCCACGGTGAAGTAAGTCTCGGTGATGGTGGTGTAGTTACATTTTAACCAGCGGTTGTCGTCCCACTCATCTGTGCTGTAGACCTTCCTCTCCACCACGTAGCCAACAATCTTACTACCTCCATCGTTGGAAGGCACAGTCCAGGCCAGGGTGACGGAGGAACGGGTAATGTCTGTCACTTCGGGTTTACCAGGAGGATCTGATCAGGGACGAAGAGTAAGAAAGTTATTACTGTTAACCTCAGCATATTAAAAACGTGGCTAGTCAGAAGTTATTGAACTGAAAACTGGATCATTGTCCTCAACCGAATCAATATTGGAGAAGAAAGCATCATGTTCCTTACCAACTGGGTTGAGGGCAATCACAGGTCTGGATGCCTCGCTGGCTTTGCTGAGTCCTGCAATGTTCATGGCATACACCCTGAACTGGTACTCCAGGCCCTCGATCAGGTTGGAAACCTTGTAATGGCACTCCAGGCATGGCAGCTTGTTCTCTCTCACCCACAGAATGGTATTTCTCTCCTTCTTCTCAATCCAGTAGCCAGTCACAGCACTGCCTCCATCAGCATAAGGCAGGTCCCATTTAATGCTGATGGCACTAGCAGATACAGATACCACGTCTGGACGAGTAGGAGGACTGGGAGAAACTAGATGAAACCAATGGAAAATAAAACATATTACTTTCAATAAGAATTGCCTGAAATACACTGTTTATATATTATAAGGCAATCATTTTTTTGTTTTTTCCGAGCAGAGACACAACTCACCGAATGGATGTTCAATGACCACTGCAGCAGACTCAATCGATTTGCTGACTCCAAACTTGTTTTCAGCACACACCCTGAAGGTGTACTCCATGTACTTGGTCAGGTGAGTCACCTTAATGGTGGTTCTCTTTACACTGGAGTTTACCACCTGCCAAGAGGCATGGCCTGACTCCCTTTTCTCTACGATGTAGTTGGTGATCTCTGTGCCACCGTCGTCAGCAGGCTCGGACCAGGACAAGCTGCAGGACTCTGAAGACACACCAGATATCTCCACTGGGCCAATGGGGGCACTCGGTCGGCCCACCACCAATGTGGTCACAGTGAAGGTCTTGACTCCAGCAGCATTCTCCAGGATCAGGTAGTACTTGCCACTGTCTCCCCTCTTGCTGTCTTTGACCACCAGCGTAGTTCTTTCATTGGTTGTTCTGATGAATACTCTGTCAGTTTCCTTCAGCTTCATTTCTTCCAGCTTCCAGGTCACCTTGGGAGCAGGCCTTCCACTAATGGGGATGTCAAGGGTAAAGGTGTTGGAGGTCTTGCAGGTGATGAGTTGGTTGGTAATGCTGCTGAGGTCGGCCGTGGGCTCAATGCGAGGTTCCTTGATCACCACAGAGGTAAAGGTTCCCTGGGATTCGCTGACGCCAGTGTTGTTCCTGGCCTTGACCCTAAAGTCATACTCTGAGTTCTCCGTCAGACCCTCCACAAGCATTTTAAGCGATTTGGTCTCACCAGCTAGAACCCAGCAGTCGCTACCTTTCACTCTAAACTCCACTAGGTAGCCTCTGATACGGCTGCCTCCGTCGTGTTCAGGCTTCAGCCACACCAGGGAGGCTGTGGAGCTGGTCGTGTCAACGACATCCAGCCTCTTGGGTGGAGCTGGCTCCTCTGTAGCCACCACGGGCTCTGTCATCTCGTGAGGCTCTCCTTGTCCATACTGGTTTACGGCGATTATTCTGAAGAGATATGGTAAACCAATGTCCAATCCGGTGACTCGGATCATCTGGCGGGAGCTTTTAGAGCTAACTTCCTGCCAAGCAAGACGGCTGGCTTCACGCTTCTCTACCTTGTAGTGATGGACGCGGGCTCCTCCGTCATTGGTTGGGGCATCCCACATCATGGTCAGTGCTCCACGGGTAACGTCTTTGAAAGTGATAGCTCCTGGAGGCCCAGGGGTGTCAAGCACCTTGACAGTGAAGGTGATTGACTTGAGGCCACCGTTGTTCTCCAGCGACAGGGTGTACTTGCCAGCTTCGTAGCGGGTACAGCCTTCAATGGTCAATGTGGAGAAAGACTCTGTAGTGTTGACATCTGCCATAATAGGAAGTTCTCCGCCCGCCTTAGTCCAGGTAGCCAGAGGAGCTGGTTTGCCCCGGAAAGCAATGTGAAGGGTGACAGAGTGGCCATTCTTCACAATGTGTGTCTGCTTGAAGCTTGCATCAATGTCGATCTCAGGAGAAGTGAGTCGATCCAGGGCCTGAACGGTATTGGAGATCCCAGACTCTCCCTGTCCTGATCCGTTGACAGCACTGACTCTGAACTTGTAGATTTCGCCAGCCACTAAGCCCTTGGTGGTGTACCTGGTGTTGATACAGATCTGGTTGTTGACTCTGTGCCACTCTTCCAGACTGGCCTTACACATATCAATGTTGTACCCAATGATCTCCAAGCCACCATCAAATACTGGCTTGGTCCATTCGAGGGAGACAGAGGACTTGGTGGAGTCCACCACCTACCAAAGAGGATTTCAAATATTATATTTGTCACAATTCACATTAACATTTTATTTTTCATTTTTTATTGAGTTTCGGGTTAAAAACCTCAATTATCATTGTTAATGCATTGACAATGAGCCCACCTTGACCAGAGTTGGAGCACTAGGAGCACTGGTCGGCTCTCTGCATTTGAAGAGCCTGGAGGTGCTGCTGGTGGGGCTGACCCCAGCTCCATTCTCAGCCATGACACGGAACTCGTACTCGTTGCCCTGGGTAAGGTTTGTGACTCTGTGTCTGAGCTCTGTGATGGGCCTCTTGGAGGAAACCTTGACCCAACGCAGACTCCTTTTTCTCCCTTCTCTCTAGGGTGTAGTGTTTGATCTCATTTCCTCCATCACTCCTGGGCCTGGTCCAGCACAACGTGATGCTATCTCCAGTCAAATGGGTAGAATCTGGGGTACCTGGAGCTTCAGGCACGGCTGGAGAGTAGTGTCGGGAGTTACACACCACTTGAAATCATTATTATATTTATATTAAGTGTTTAGGCTTACAAAGCGGGTACTTACTGTATTGCATTTGAGCAACGATTGGATTAGAGTCCAGTGGTTTGCCAACACCATACTTGTTGACAGCAGAGATTCTGAACTGGTACTCATTGCCCTTGATGAGGTTGGCGGCGTTGAAGGAGCAGGCCTCACACTTGGACGTGACGGTGGCCCAGGAGATCCTGGACGTCTCCCTCTTCTCTACCACGTAGTGAGTGATGCCAGCACAGCCGTCATTCTCCGGTGGGTTCCACCACACTGTGCACTTCTCAGCAGTTATGCCAGTGAAGCGAATAGGTCCCTCTACGGGCCCTGGAGTGTCTGGAGGTACAAGAAGAAAGCTTTTTTTAATAGTGGAATATATGAATATTAGTGGACACAATACAGCAACTTTTACTAAACTAATACAAAGATGTCCATTCATTGAGATTTATGTTATTAATATAGATTTCTAAAAAAAAAATAATCCTCTATTGTGTGTTTTCCTTAGCCTCGATCTCACCATCAAAAATGAAACAATGGTCTAGGACCAACCGGGTTTACCAACACTACCAACAGGGTTTACCAATAGTATCAACAGGGTTTACCAACACTACCAACCGGGTTTACCAAAACTACCAACCGGGTTTACCAATAGTACCAACCGGGTTTACCAATAGTACCAACTGGGTTTACCAACACTACCAACAGGGTTTACCAATAGTACCTTAGGATACATTAGGGTTCACCAAACATACCAACCAGTTTTACCGACAGCAAGAATAGGGTTCACTAACCTTGAACCCTGACATTCACGTCAGCTCTCTTGGCGCCTGAGCTGTTCTTGGCCTCCACAGTGTAGATGCCACGGTGGTTCCTGTCTGCGTCACGAACAAAGAGACTGCTGGAGCCAATGTTGGTAGCAATCTCCATGTCAATCATGGTTCTCTTGTCGATCTCCTTGCCGTCCTTATACCAGGTCACCTGGGGAATGGGCCTTCCGGTGATGCGGCAGCTCAGTTTGATGTTCTCTCCGGCTCTCAGGGTCGAAGCCTGGTGAGCATACCACTCGATTTCTGGAGTGACTGGATACGAAGATAACACGTCAGCAGCATGTTTACATCAACATATAGAATATAAAAGCTGTCAACTATTATGATTCCTCTGACTAAGGCTGATTAGGATATGATTATATAAGAGTTATTTATATTTGTATAAATATATGAGCTTATACATGGTTGGTATGTGTGTCAAATCAGAAGAGTAGACATACTGCTCTCATCCTTGGTCATGATGTATCCAGAGGAGTTGGAAGGAGGGCTCACTGTGCCCACAGCATTGCGGGCGATCACTCTGAACTCAAAGCGATCTCCAGCAGAAAGGCTGGTGACCGTGAACTGCGTCTCACTGATGTCAGTGAAGTTGCAGCGCAGCCACTTGGCCCTGCCTTGACGTCGCTCTACACTGTAGCCCACAATCTTACTGCCTCCATCCCTCTTGGGAACGTCCCACTGCAGTGTCACCGAGTCTCTGGTCACATCAATGCAGTTCGGAGTTCCAGGTGGATCTAAGAGATGCGAACAAGGAGTTTTTATTGCATTTCATGGATCATTCAGATGATTTAAATAATTTAATTTATTAGAATTAGTTTTAAATGCAATGAGTTGACGCACCAACAGGAGAGATTGCCAGACGGTGCTTGCTCTGTTCACTAACAGGGCTAAGGCCGGCGTTATTCTCAGCATAAATTCTGAAAGAGTACTCCAGACCTTCAATCAGGCCAATGATTCTGTATTCTCTGTTGGAGATGATGCTGGAGTTGACCTTCTGCCACAGAAGACTGTTCCTGTCCTTCTTCTCAACATGGTAGCCCATGATGGGAGAGCCTCCATCAAAGCCAGGGGCCTCCCATTGTATGGTCATACCGTCACTGGTGACATTGTAGGCAACAGGCTTACCTGGACCACCTGGGGGTTTGTACTGGTGTTGGGCAATGATATTAGAGGAGTTCAGTGCCTCGCTGACGCCATACTTATTCTCAGCACGGACTCTTAACTGGTACTCTGTTCCCTTCACCAGGTTTGGGATTTTGAAGCTTGTCCTCACCACACTGGAGCATACCATCTTCCAGTTGGCATGGGATGTCTCTCGTTTTTCTACAATGTAGCAGGTGATCTCACCACCCCCGTTCTCCTTTGGTTCATCCCAGGAGATGATGATGTGTTGGGCTTTGATTTCATCAAAACGGATGGGACCAAGAGGCACAGAGGGGGCTCCTAGAGTGATGACATTAATGTCAAAGTAGTTCTTCAGCACTCTGTTATCTAGAACCAGTGTATACTGGCCGGCGTGCTCCTTTTTGGCTCCTCTGACTGTTACAGATGTCTTGTTGTCTGTGGTCCTAAAGCGAACGTTCTCACTCTCCTTCAGAGGCACATTGTCCTTCATCCAGCTGATCATAGGACTAGGTTTTCCCTTGAAGGGCAGCTCAATGTGGATGTTCTGGCCGATACGAACCGCCAGGTCGCCGGTGGGATAGTCAATAAGGTTTGCTTCTGGTGGGATTATGAAGTCCATGACCATGATAGAGCTAATCTGGGAAAAATCACTGTTGCCCTTCTCATTCTTGGCAAATACCCTAAAGTCCATGATGGCATTCTCCTTTAGTCCAGTCACCTCACAGCTGCAGCGCTTGCAGCTTGCACCAAGAGTCCAGTTGGGGTCCTCCTTTGTTCTTTTCTCAATGATGTAGTCTGAGATGTGGCTACCTCCATCATGATCAGGCCTGGTCCACTGCAGAGTGACAGAGGCCTTAGTGGAATCCAGCATGACCAGGTCTTTGACAGCGCCGGGGGTCTCTGTCGCTCTAACGGGCTCCGATGTCTCACAGGTGTCCCCAATGCCATGTTCGTTTTCAGCTGATACTCTGAAGAAATAGGCCAAATCCTCCTCCAGATCAGTCACCTTGTAGGAGGTGTTGATACACTCGGCAGACACCACCTGGTAGGCCTTCATTGTGGATGCCTTTTTCTCAACGATGTAATTGGCAACAGGAGAGCCTCCGTCAATCAGCGGAGCCTCCCAGCTGAGGCTCAGTCTTCCTCTTGTCACGTTCTTGATTATCAGTTTCTGGCAAGTGGACGGACTATCCAGGACCTTGAGTGAGATAGAGATGATCTTTGGTTCTCCAACACCATTCTCAATCTCCAGCAGGTACTTGCCACAGTCGTCACGCGTCACCTTGGGGATGAGGAGGCTGGTGGCACGTTCAGAGCTGTTGATTGTGTAGCGGTTATCACCAGCCATGTTGCGGTCATCACGGCGCCAGGTGACATTAGGGGATGGGCGTCCCTTCAGTGGGATGAACATCTCCACGTCACGACCCGCCTTTGCGATGTACTGGGTTGTCATGGGAACATCTAGATCCATGTCAGCCTCCTCTGTACATCACACAGACATCCCAAAGTCAATAAAACAATGATATGAATACTGAAAATGCCGTTTAGAAAATGTATATTATTATTTTAAGGGTAACTACAAATATTTGATGATTCAAATCTTCTATAGAAGGACATTTATTCGATTTCATCTTTAATAGTCAAATATTTGTTTAAAAAAATAAATCATTGTCTAATGTCTATTTTTCATTAGACAATGAAAAATATTGAGTCAAGGCAACCCTAAATGATTATAAATCACTCATGAAATATAACCCATGAACATGATATTTTCCTTAGCTCTCATGTGTCTGGCCATCGTATTATCCGATCCTTAAAGATGTGCATTAATACCAACCCAGGATATCTTTGGCCTGTATAGGGGAGTACATCTTGATGTCTTCTCCTTTGCCCTTGCAGTTAACAGCAGCGACGCGGAAGAAGTAGTACGTTCCAGGTTTGAGGTGGGACACCACATATTCACAGGTCCTGACCTCTCCTTGGGAGCTGATGGTCACCCATTCTCTTTCTTCAGTGTTCATCTGGTCCACAACATAGTGTGCAATCTCACTGCCTCCATCATACACAGGCTTCTCCCAGCCCAGAGTGATGGAGGTCTTAGTGGAGTCCACCACCCTCAGTTTGGAAGGCTCCCCAGGGAGGTCTGAATCACAGAACAATGATGTTACGATGGCTTTGCAATACATCAAATACCTACAATTCAAAGGTGTAGGGTCAGGGTGGTGGTGCTTGCAGATATGTGTTGGACATACCGATAGGGTCGTAGGCCTTGTAGAGGTCAGAGTCCTCCGAGTAGTTTCCTGCCCCAGCCTTGTTGACAGCACATACTCTGTACTGGTACTCATGGTTCTCCACCAGGCTGCCCACCTTCTGTCTGGTGTCTCTGATGGTGTCCTTCACCACCTGGGAACAAACATCCGTTAGTGGGAGTCTGCTAGGTCTCAGCAGGGCATGCGACCAAATGATCGATACTGACCTTGAACCACTGCATGCTCTTCTTCTCTCTCTTCTCCAGATAATAGCCATCGATGTCGCTGCCTCCATCTATTGCTGGCCTCTCCCAAATAACGGTCATGGTGGATTTGGTAATCATCGTCACCTTAGGTTTGGATGGCTCGCTGGGAGCAACTAAAGAACATAATGTTTAGTTAAAGGTGTACAATATAAACCACAAAAATTACGGGCCATCGCATGTGCATGATGATTTGTGTCTTTCACAATATACCAAAAGCATTCCTGGCGACGACCGGTTCAGACTCAAGCGGGTCTCCGACTCCATACTTGTTGACTCCTCTGACCCTGAAGATGTACTCGTTGTCCTTGATGAGTCTTGGCACGTTGACGATGCAGTCCACCAGCTTCTCTGAGATGATGGACCACATGATCCTGCTGGTTTCCCGCTTCTCCACGATGTAGTGGGTCACCATGGCACCTCCCTCGTCAGAGGGCGGGGCCCACATGATGGTGATGTTGTCGGCTGTCACCTTCTTCAACTGGATCTCTCCAGAAGGAGGACCAGGCTTATCTGGAGGAACACAAACACAAAGCTATCAACCTGTTCCCCTCTGTTCTTACATTGACTCTAAATGGATGGTTACATTCATTACTGACAAAACTATTTCATATAATTGAATCCAGTCCAATATTTAAGTCATTTGACTAATTCAGATCATTTGCACATCATGCCACATTGAAGTATTATTAAGAAGATCAAGAAGAACATAATTATGTTTCAAACCTTGAATAAGCAGCCTAACAGTGGCATAGGCTGACCCAAGCGAGTTCTTGACCTTGACTTCGTAAGAACCAGAGTTGAGACGAGTGGTGTCTCTCAGGAACAGACTTGTGGACTCAGCAGTGTGCTTGAAGGAGAGCTGGGCACTAGGCTTCAGCTCTTTGCCATCCTTTGACCACTCTATAGTGGGAGTGGGCTTAGCAGTGATGTTGAACTTGAGCTCCACAGAAGACTCGGCACTGTACCTCACCTCGCTCAGGTACTCTTGTGACACTTCAATCTCTGGAGCACCTGAAAGATCATTTGGAAGAATGTTACCATCTTGTGCTCTGTTAGTAAATATGATCATACATTCATTCTAAACTAATATATTCTAATATATATAAATAAAACATATATAAATAATATATATATTTAAATATAATCTATATATGTATAAACCGATTAAATATACATATATAGAGGGATGAAGTCGTGGAAAAAAAGCTAAACAATTAGTCTTTCCACAGTTCAACCAACCATAGGTGTCAACGCAGGCAACGGGTCCAGCAATGGAGGATGGATTACTGATGGAGCCCACTGCGTTCTTGGCCATCACTCTGAACTCATAGGTCTGGTCCTGGGTCAAACCAGTCACAGTGTAGCGTGTATCTGATATGTTAGTCAGGTTGGCCTTGGTCCATCGTTTGTTCGTGTCCTCTCTCTTCTCTATCATGTAACCGGTGATCTTGGAGCCACCATCATAGTTGTTTCTTCCAGGCCAGGCTGATGGATTGTTTTGTGATGTCGCTGATGCGTAAGTTGATGGGAGGCTCTGGAGAAACAGACGAATGACCATGATTACAAACAATATAGTATACCTTTATCTTGCATGTTGGGATAGACTAAGCACCAGAATATCTTGAGAAGACCACCACTCACCACATGCGTCGATGGCCAGCACAGCATCAGAGATCTTGCTGATGGGGCCGACTCCTGCGGCGTTCTCTGCAGCGACCTTGAACTCATATATGAGCCCTGCATTGATGTTGGTAACCTTGCAGTGTGTTGCACGAATTACTGTCTTGTTGACAGTTTGCCACAGAATGCTGTTTCTGTCCTTCATCTGAAGGTGGTAACCAAACACATGACTGCCACCATCAGACTTGGGCTCCTTCCAGGCCACAGTGATGGTCTCTCTAGTGACCCCAGTGATTTCTGGAGTGGATGGAGCATCTGGGAAGGCTGTAGGAAAGTTGAGCAAATTATAAAATACATAAATCAAAGAAGAAGGGAAAGACATTGTGATATAGAGAATAACCACCAGAAAAAAAAAGAAGCTTACTGTAGGGAAGGTTGACGGAGACGGGCGTTGAGTCCAGGTGCTCGCTGATTCCATATCTGTTCTCAGCTCTGATTCTGAATTGATACTCCAGACCGGTGGTTAGCTTCATGATCTTCATTGTGCAGCGGGCCACTGCAGAGGAGACCTCTATCCAGTTGGCAGCAGTTGTTTCTCTCTTCAGGATGACATAGTTGGTAATAGGGCTGCCGCCATCATAGGCTGGTGGGGACCACTGAAGGCCCACACTGTCCTCTGTGACATCTGAGACCTCCACTGGTCCAATTGG
The DNA here is from genome assembly GCA_900291075.1 of Melanogrammus aeglefinus. Taxonomy (NCBI): domain Eukaryota; kingdom Metazoa; phylum Chordata; class Actinopteri; order Gadiformes; family Gadidae; genus Melanogrammus; species Melanogrammus aeglefinus. The sequence continues at coordinate 29,196 of OLKM01002323.1, read as the reverse complement.
AGCACTGGGGCGGTCCAGAACTACAATGTCCAGGAAAGTCTTAGTAGTTCCACTGGAGTTGGAGGCTGTGATGTCATAGCGTCCAGAGTCCCCGGATATACTCTCCCTCAGGGTGATTTTGATGCTGTCAGGAGTGACCTCAGAGTTGAACCTCATGGTAGACTTGAGGATTACATTGTTCTTGGACAGGCTAACCTTTGGAAGTGGTCTGCCGGTAAGTGGTATCTCACACTTGAGGGTAGACCTAGCGTGGACGTACACTGTGTTGTGTGGGAAGTCATTCATAATGAGCTCAGGAGATTCTAGGGAGAAAATAAGCAAAATTAGTAATAATCTGTGTAAATGTGTACAATCGTTTAGATCTGGCTAGACTATAAGAAAACCGTTGAATTTAGACCTACCAAATTGGTCTTTGACCATCACAGGTGTCATCATGTCTTTGATATCACTGAAGCCAGCATGGTTCTCCGCTCTGACTCTGAAGAAGTACTCCGCATTCTCTCTGAGACCAAACACAGTGAAGTGGATGAACTTGGTCACACCACATTTGACCCATTTCTCCTGGCCCTTCTCCAGAGCTTCCACCAGGTAGCTGGTAATCCTGCTGCCTCCGTCCTGCTCTGGTTTAGCCCAGATAAGAGACACGCTTTCCTTGGACACATCAGTCACACCCAGCTTTGGTGGAGGGCTCGGTTTTTCTGGAAATAAAATTTAGTTATTTTAATTACACAAATTGCTTTGGCAAAGAGCAAGCTCCGGTTTGATCTACAGCTTTAAAATTCTAGCTACCTAGCAATTTTTAATGAGTCCATTGCTTTGTAGATGCTATAATGTAGTACCTGTAATCTTGATTCCCTCCTTGGTTGCTGCAGAAACACCAGTTCCGTACTCGTTCTCCCCTGTAACTTTAAAGTAATACACCATTCCCTCCTGTAGGTCTGAGACCTTGTAAGTTAGTCTGTGGCAGGTGTCGGTCAGCCTGGTCCAGCCCTTTTTACTGGCTTCTCGGAAATCCACCAGGTAGTTCTTCACTGGTCCACCTCCCTCATTCTCTGGAGTATCCCAGGTCACCGTAGCAGAGGTCCTGGTCACGTCCTTGACCTCCACATTAGTAGCAGGTCCAGGGGAGTCAAGAACTCTGAGGTGAAGTGTCAGAGTGGTTGTTCCTACAACGTTAGACAAGGTGATGGTGTACTTGCCAGAGTCTTCGCGGGTTGCCTTTTCCAGGGTGATCGAGGTGTAAGTGTCTGTAGTGTCGATGACTGCACGAACCCTCAAGTCCACATCTGCCTTGGTCCACGTCACATTGGGAACAGGTCTGCCTCTGAAAGGCACTTTCATTGTAAAGGAGCTCCCGTCCTTAACAATCAGAGTCTTTCTCATCTCATTGCTGATGTCAAATACTGGCTCTTCCTCTCTCTCTTTGGCTACCTGTGTGTCTGACTCAGGACTAGGCTCACTGACTCCAACCTTGTTGATAGACTTTACAACAAACACATATTCAGTTCCAGCAGTTAGCCCCACCACGGTGAACTCTGTGTTTTTAGTGCTCTGAACGCCAATAATCCATTCATCATCAAATGCTTTCCTGTATTCTACCATGTAGCCAGTCACAGGTGCTCCACCATCAAACAGTGGTTTGTTCCAGGACAGGGTAACAGTGGTCTTGGAAGAGTCAATGATTTTGGGCTTAGCTGGGGGTGAAGGCAGGAACTGTGTATCTTCAGCCTTGGTGAGTGGGCAGGGGATGCTGGAAGCACTGAGACCAGCAGCATTCTCTGCAAAAACTCTGTACTCATATTCACAGCCATCACGCAGTTTGGAAGCCTTCACTCTGAGGTCATAGACAGGCTTCTTGTTTACGCGGCACCAACGAAGGCCAGTCTTCTCCCGTTTTTCGATGACGTAGCCAGAGATGCTGTTGCCACCATCAGAGGCCGGCCTCTCCCAGCAGATAGTCATGGCTTCGCTGGTGACGGCAGTGACCTGTACGTTAGTTGGAGCAGACGGGATGGTGAAGGGATCCATAGCCTTAGTAGGCTCACTCTCCAGGGCCTCACCATCTCCATACTTGTTGACACCTCTGACTCTGAAGATGTACTCATTTCCTTTGAGCAGCTTCGTAACTTTGCATGTAGTGGCCTTCATGTCTCCATGGACCAGAGTCCAAGCAAGGCGGCTAGTTTCCCGTTTCTCCACGATATAGTGTATGATCTCAGCACCTCCGTTCTCTTGTGGAGGCCCCCACACCAGGTTGCATTTTTCTGCAGTCAAGCCGGACACGACCAGTGGTCCAGAAGAAGGCCCGGGTCTGTCGAGGACCTTACAGTTGATAGCCACAGCCCTGGTCCCTGCAACATTCTGAAGGGTCAGAACGTACTGTCCTGAGTCTTTCCTGATAATGTCTCTCACTATGAGAGTGGTTTTGAAGTTGGTGGAGGTTATTTCACACCTAGCTTTTGCTTCAATCTCCTTTCCATCCTTGGACCAGGAGACAACAGGGAGGGGACGGCCTGTGATGTCAGCATCAATCTTGATTATCTCTCCTGCCCTGACAACAACCAACTGTCGCAACTTCTCCTTTAAGGTAATAGCGGGTGGATCTACATCATCCTTGACGGTGATAGGCCCTGTTCCCTCAGAGGGAGCGCTAAACAGCTCAGCCGAATTCTTAGCGATGACATGGAAGTCATACTGCAAATCTTCTGTGAGACCTGTGACATCGAAGTAGGCATCCAGCAGATTGGAAAAGTTGCACTTCAGCCAGCGTCCATCAGGAAGCTCTCTTCGCTCCACAATGTAGCCAACAACCTTGGCTCCACCATCATTATCAGGTCTTTCCCAGAGGAGGGAGACCGAGGTTCTGGTTATGTTGGTTACCTGGAGATTGCGTGGGGGATCACATGGGTCCCTGGCAGCGACAGGCTCACTTGCTTTGGTGCATAGACCAATGCCGGCAATATTCTCAGCATAGACTCTGAACTGATACAGTAGACCTTCTTCAATTCCTGACATCTTAAACTGGTTCTCTGCAACCAGGCCTCTGTTGGCCTTCGTCCAAAGAATGCTGCTCTGATCTTTAAATTCAACGTGATATCCAATCACAGGGCTTCCACCATCACTGGGAGGCCTGCCCCACAACACCAGCATGCCAGACCTGGAGGCTTGGGCAATATGGATATTGGTAGGTGGGCCGGGAGGCTCGAAAGGATACTGAGCAACAATGGGAGCAGAGTCAATGGCATGGCTCTTGCCATAGCGATTTTCTGCTGCAATGCGGAACTGGTACTCAGTGCCCTGGTTTAGGCGGCTGACTTTGATCGATGTTCTGGCTACTGTGGCAGAGACAATCTGCCATGTAGTTGTGGTGGTGTCTCTCTTTTCCACCACATAGTTGTTGATCTGGCAGCCACCGTCATAGCTTGGGGCATCCCAGGACAGACAGACAAAGTCTGCACTCACCTCATCAACCTTTATGTTGCTAGGAGGACCCGGTTTGTCAAGGATAATTACAGAAATTTCAGCTGATTTGCTACCGATTGAGTTTGTCAGGACAATCTCATACTTTCCGACATCCTCCTTAGTTGTGTCCTTGATCACAATCTTAGACAAAGTTTTGGATGTGAGAACATTGACCCTGGTGGTCTGCTTGAGTGCGTGTCCATCCTTCTTCCAGAAGACCTCTGGATCAGGTCTGCCTCTGAATGGCACATCAATCTTCAGATCATCTCCAGACCTCACACTGTAGGTGTTAAACATCAGGTTGATGATGGGCTCAATAGTGATATCCATCACCAGAACAGGGCTTGCAAGTGGCTTGGCATCACTTTTGCCCTTGTCATTCACGGCAGTAACCCTGAAGGAGTATTCTTCTCCAGTTGTAAGTCCATTGATAGTAGCTTCCAGTGCTTTGATCTCACAACACACAGTCCATTTATCATCTCCCTTAGGCTGCATCTCCACAATGTAGTAGGAGATCTTGCTACCTCCATCATGGTCAGGCTTCTCCCAGGACATACTGACAGTGTGACGTGTCACATCAACCAGTGTGATCTTTCCAGGAGGCAGTGGTATTTCAGAGATCTTCACAGCTTCTGTGGAGGCAGGCAGTCCCACACCTAGCTCATTGACGGCAAGCACACGGAAATAGTACAGGCCTCCAACTTGAAGGTCAGAAACAATGTATGAGTTCCTGACACAGTTGTTGCTTACATTGGTGAAAGCCATTCTCTTCTGCTCTCTCTTCTCCACTATGTAGTGGGAGATCTTGGCCCCACCGTCGATGAGAGGAGGTTCCCAGGAGAGGGAGACCGAGTCCCTCTTGACATCCTTCACCTCCAGGTTAACAGGAGTGCTTGGGGAGTCCAGAACTCTGACATTAACGAATGCCGATTTGGAGCCACTGAGGTTTTCCAGGGTCAGCACATATTTGCCAGTATCAAATCGGTCCACATTGTCAATAAGCAGCATTGTGTAGGAGCTGGTGACTTCAATCTGAGCACGCTCCGTTAGGGTTCCGTCAGCCTTAGACCATTTCACCTCAGGCTCAGGCTTTCCTTTGATGGGGACAAACAGACGCAGTGTAGCGCTAGCTCTGACGTTCACCATCTTCCTCAGGTCAGCATCCAGTTCAATCTCAGGAGCCTCAAGTTTCTCAGCAGCAACCACAGACCCAGGAAGGTCCACATGCTCTCCCACTCCTTCGATGTTCAAAGCACATACACGGAAGTTGTACTCTGCATTTTCCTTCAGTCTCTTGACTGTGTAGTGAGTGGGTTGGACTCCGGTGGGTGGTGTGCATACAATCCATTCATCATCAGTTAGCTCCTTCATCTCCACAACATATCCCTTGACAGGTGCTCCGCCATCATAGATGGGCCTGGACCAGGACAGAGAGACTGTGGTGCTTGAGTGATCAGTGACCTTAGCATTGTTGGGAGGACCTGGTGGGTAGGTGGCATCACAGGCCTTGATATAATCAGTGGGATCACTAGGCTTGCCTACACCAGCAGCATTTTCAGCAGAGACTCTAAACTCATAGGAGTGACCCTCATTGAGGCCTGCGCATCTGAACCTCATGTCAGTCAACCTTTTCTTGTTGCACTTGGTCCATCTGATACCCTCCTTGTCACGTTTCTCCAAGACATATCCATCAATCTCTGCTCCCCCGTTATCGTCAGGCCTTTCCCAGGTCAGCACAATGGAGTCCCTCGTAATGGCACCTTCCTCAGGTGTGGACGGAGCGCTGGGAGTAGTAAAGGGATTACGAGCAATCACAGGCTCCGATTCCAAAGGCTCACCAACACCAAATTTATTCACAGCGGTAACTCTGAAGATGTACTCATTACCAGGCAGTAGTTTAGTGATCTTGTAGCTAACAGCCTGGATCTTGGGCTCCACTACGGTCCAGGACAAGCGGCTGGTTTCCCTCTTCTCAATGACATAGTGGGAGATGCTTGCTCCGCCATCGTGTGTTGGGTGGCTCCAGTGGAGGTAGCACTTCTCCGCCGTGACTCCCTTAACCTCAAGAGGTCCATCAGGAGGACCCGGCCTATCTAGAACCTTCAAGTTAACCGGAACCATTTTGATTCCTCCTACGTTGCTGAGTTTGAGGACAAAATGGCCACTGTCCACTCGGATACATTCTTTTACAGTCAGGACACTGCGAGTTAGAGTGCTCATGACCTCCATTCTGGGTGTCATATTGTCAATTTCCTTTCCATCCTTGAGCCAGGTGATATCAGGAAGGGGTTTGCCAGTGTAGTCGGCATCGATAATAAATGTCTCCCCGGCATGAACAACGGTAAGATCCTTGAATTTGGGATCCATGATGGCATCCGGAGCTTCAATCTCATCCTTTGCAGTAATTTCCCCTGTGCTCTGAGAGGGAGCACTCAAGATACCGGCTGCATTCCTAGCAATGACTCTGAACTCATAGATACAGTCCTCAGTCATGTTGGGATATGTGAACTGAGTTTCCAAGATGTTGGTAAAGCTAGCCTTCATCCAACGTGGATCTGGCTTCTTCTTTCTCTCCACTAGGTAGCCAGTGATGGCGCTGCCTCCATCATACTGGGGCCTGGTCCACTGGAGAGTCACATGGTTCCTGGCGATAACGATAGCCTCTGGGGGGCCTGGTGGGTCGCAGGGATCTCTGGCTACTGTGCTCTGAGAGACCTTGCTAGCGGGGCTAAGCCCAGCAATATTCTCAGCATAGACTCTGAATTCATACTCAATACCTTCCTCCAGCTCTGTGGACTTGTAGCGGGCATCAGGGATGAGGAGCTTGTTGAGTCTGATCCATAGCAGGCTGTTCTTTTCCTTCCTATCCAGGTGATAGCCAATGACAGGGCTTCCTCCATTGTTTGAGGAAGGCTTCCATTCAACAATCATGTTGTCCTTGGTTGCAGCAGAGATAAAAGGTGTACCTGGAGCAGCTGGTTCGCTGAATGGATACTGAGCAACAACAGCAGCGGACAGGATGGAGGAACTCTTTCCATATCTGTTCTCAGCAGACACTCTGAACTGGTATTCAATGCCAGTCCTGAGGTTGCTGACTTTTATTGTGGTTCTAGCGATAGTAGCGGACACAATCTGCCAGGTTGTAGTGGTGGTGTCTCTCTTCTCCACAATGTAGTTGTTGATCTGGCAGCCTCCAGTGTATTGTGGGCGCTCCCAGGAAAGATTGACATAGTTTGAGCTGACCTCTTCGATCTTCAACGGTCCTGTTGGTGGGCCAGGCTTATCCAGAATCACAACTGTAATATCCTCTGTCACTGTTCCAGCAGCACTGGTAGCTGTCAGAGTGTATTTACCACAGTCCTCCTTGTTGGCATCCTTTATATGCAGAGTAGTAGATGATGTTGTACTAATCACATTCAGTCTTGTTGTCTCCTTGATGGCCTGTCCATCCTTCTTCCATTCAACTTTAGGAACAGGCCGTCCAAGCACTTGAATTTCAATTTTCAGATCCTCTCCAGTCTGAACACTGAATGTGTTAAAGGCCATCCTGAAGCTGGGCTGAATAGTCAAATCGTTAGCTATAACTGGTGCAGCTAGAGCTCGCGGATCACTCTTGCCCTTCTCATTGAAGGCTGAAACTCTCAAGAGGTACTCCTTCCCAGTGCTGAGGCCTGCGACTGTGCCATCACAAGTCTTTGTTGTCGTGGCCACTACCCACTCTTCTGAGCCCTGGGGCTGCATCTCAATGTAATATCCAATGATTCTGCTGCCTCCATCGTGGTCAGGTTTCTCCCAGGAGAGAGAGGCGCTGGTCTTTGCCACTTCAGTGAGAGTGATCTTACCCACAGACAGTGGGGGTTCAGAAGTTTTTACTGAGTCTTGCGTTTCGATGGGCACGCCTACCCCAAACTCATTCTCAGCCATGACTCTAAAGTAGTAAATAGCACCTTCACTGAGGCCGGTGATGCGGTAGCTTGTCTTTGTACATTTGTTGTCAACATTAGAATAGGCCTTTCTAGTTGATTCACGCTTGTCAACCAAATAGTTCTTGATTCTGGAACCACCATCAATAAGAGGTGGTTCCCACATTAGAGTGACACAGTCCCTCTTGATGTCTTTAACCATGAGGTTCAGAGGAGATCCAGGAGTATCCAGTACTTTGACAGAGACAAAGGCTGACTTGGTACCTGCACTATTCTCTAGGTTGAGAATATACTTACCGGCATCATTCCTGTCACAGATATCTACTGAGAGCTGTGTGTAATCAGCACCATTCTCAATCTGGACCTTAACTGGGAGGTCTCCTTCCTCTTTAGCCCAGCTGATGTCTGGAATAGGACGTCCATTGAATGGGACATGGATTCTCATGGAGCCCCCTGCACGGACAACTACCCCCTTTCTAAGCTCTGAATCCAGAATCATCTCTGGAGGATTCATCTTATCCATGGGTTTTACAACTCCTTGGAGTTCCACAGGTTCACCCACCCCAAGCTTATTAATAGCACAAATGCGTACCTTGTATTCCTGATGCTCAATGAGTTTTGTAATAGTGAACTTGGTAGCAATGACTCCAGAAGGAGGGGTGCAGATGGTCCATTCCTCCTCATCAGCCAGGCTTATTTCTACAGCATAGCCTTGGATATCACAGCCACCATCATATATGGGCCTGTGCCAGGCCAAACTAACAGTGTTCTTGGTGGTGTCCAGAACCTGGACATTAGTAGGGCAGCCTGGTTCAAATGTAGGATCACAGGCCTTTAAGTAGTCGGTAGCTGGGCTAGGTTGACCCACTCCAGCAGCATTCTCAGCAGACAACCTGAACTCATACTCATGGTCTTCTGTTAGGCCAGTCACTCTGAAACGCAAATCTGTTACTCTGCGTTTGTTACACTTAGTCCACCTCACACCGGCTCTGTCTCTCTTTTCCACGATATAGCCGGCAATGTCACTTCCTCCAGTGGCCTCAGGGCGGCTCCAACAGACAGTCATGGAGTCCCTGGTGATATTGGTGATCTCCAGCTCTTGAGGTGCACCAGGAGGAACAAATGGATTCCTCATGGTGACGGGTGAAGACTCTAGGGGTTCACCGACACCATATTTGTTGACAGCCATGACTCTGAAGATGTACTCATTGCCCTTGAGGAGTTTAGTTACTTTGAACATCGTAGCTCCACAGTCGCTGGAGACAACTGTCCATGCCAGGCGACTTGTCTCCCTTTTCTGAATAATGTAGTGGGAGATGCTGGCTCCTCCATCATGCCTCGGTGGTAGCCAAGACAGAGAGCACTTCTCCTCTGTGACATTCCCAACTCTGAGCGGTCCCTCAGATGGGCCAGGCCGGTCCAGAACTTTCACACTGAATGGAACAGTCTTGGTTCCAGCTACATTGGACAGGACCAGAGTGTACTGACCACCATCCACTCTAATGGCCTCCTTCACAAGAAGCATAGCCTTAAAGTCTGTGTTCTTGATCTCAGCTCTTGCTGAGTTCTCCACCTCAACATTTCCCTTGAACCACTGGGCAGTGGGGATAGGTTTTCCTTCTACACTGGCCTCCAAACTGAAGCATTCCCCAGCATTGACAACAATAGTCTGATTGAACACAGCATCGGTTTCATATTTAGGTGTCTCCACCTCGTCCTTGGCGGTGATGGAGCCTGTACACTCAGAGGGCTTGCTGACAGATCCAGCTGCATTCCTTGCAATGATTCTGAAGTCATATTTACAGTCCTCAGTCAGACCAAGGACTGTAAATTCATGGTCAATTATGTTTGCAAAACTAGCCTTCATCCAGCGTCCTTCAGGCAGGTCACGTTTCTCCACAACATACCCAGTAACAAGGCATCCACCGTCATACTGGGGAGAGCTCCACCTCAGCTTCACTGAATGTCTGGTGACAATAATAGCTTCTGGGCGGCCAGGAGGATCGCATGGATCACGGGCAACACACACTTCTGAAACTTTGCTGCATTTTCCAATTCCAACAATATTTTCAGCATAGATCCGGTACTCATACTCAATTCCCTCCTCCAAGGGTGTGGATTTGTACCTGCAGTCCTGGATGACAGATTTGTTGACTTTTGTCCAGAGGATACTGTTCTTTTCTTTTCGCTCCATGTGATAGCCCAGGATAGCACTGCCTCCATCGGATGGAGGTTTATGCCACTCAACAACCATATAATCCCTAGTGTATGACGACACGAATGGTGTTCCTGGTGGACCAGGCTCATGGAAAGGATATTGGGCCAGAACTGGCTCTGAGTCAATGGCAAAACTCTTTCCATACCTGTTCTCAGCATAGATTCGGAATTGGTACTCAGCACCCGTCTTCAGATTTGACACTTTGAGTGTTGTTCTGGCAACAGTGGCAGACACCACCAACCAGTTGACAGTGGTTGTATCCTTTTTCTCAACAACATAGTTGGAGATCTGGCAGCCACCAGTGTATGTTGGTGGCTCCCAGCTGAGAGTGATGCTCTCAGCACTGATGTCCTCTAACTTGACAGGGCCTGTGGGTGGACCCGGCTTGTCCAGTGTTATCACCTCAATGGTGGCATCCTTTGATCCCAATGCATTGGCAATGTTAATGCTGTACAAGCCTCCATCCTCTTTTGTGGCGTCCTTGATGGTTAGGGTGGTGTGATGAGCAGAGTCGGTGACATTTACTCTTGTGGTCTGTTTCAAGCCAACTCCATCCTTCGTCCAAGTGATAGTGGGCTTGGGATGGCCGGACATTGGCACCTCCACCTTCAAATCATAGCCTACCTGGACACTGTAGGAACTCAACACAGGCCTCAGAGAAGGCTCAATCACAAGGTCTTTGGCTACGACTGTTTGAGCCAGTTGTCTTGAATCACTTCTTCCCTTTTCGTTAACAGCAGTAACTCTGAATTGATACTCTTCACCCTTTTGCAGGTTGGTTACCATGGTTTCAAGGGCCTTCACACTCGCACACACAGTCCATGCATCACTTTCCTTTGGTGCCAACTCCACATCGTAGTAGCTGATCCTGCTGCCTCCATCATGTTCAGGTTTTTCCCAGGACAGTGTCACGCTCTTTCGAGTCACATCAACAACAATGACTTTACCTGGGGGCTGGGGCTTCTCTGAAATCTTCACTGGTTCTGTGGTATTAGCAGGGAGGCCAATACCATATTCATTCTCAGCCAGGACCCTGAAGAAGAAAATTCCACCCTCTGGAAGAGGTTCAATCTTCCAAGACATCCTGTTGCATGTGGTGATGGGCGAATAGACTTTTCTGGTACTCTCCCGCTTCTCCACAATGTAGTGTTTAATTTTAGAGCCACCATCTAAGAGTGGCGGCTCCCAAGTCAATGTGACAGAATTTTTGGTGATTTCTTTAATTGTAAAATTATTTGGAGGGCTTGGTGAGTCCAAGACTCTTACACTAATGAAGACAGACTTTACTCCACTAGGATTCTCTGCCGTGAGTGTGTACTTGCCAGTGTCAAATCGGTCAACATTCTCAATAATAAGAGAAGCATAGCTGCCTGTGTTGTCAATCTGGGCAGCCTCCTTGATCTCCCCCTCTGCTTTGCCCCATTTCACCTCGGGAGCAGGACGTCCCCTCACAGGAACAAACAGCCGGAGTGTGCTGGCGGACCTGATGTTGATCATCTTTCTCATGTCAGTGTCCAGGTCGAGGTCTGGAGCCTCCAGTTTCTGCTCCAGGAGTATTTTTCCAGGGGCATTGGCATGCTCTCCGATTCCAATTTTGTTGATGGCGCACACTCTGAACTGGTACTCGTGTTTCTCAAGCAGCTTGGTGACTGTGAACTTGGTGTTGATTATTCCGGTGGGAGGAGTGCACATAAACCACTCGTCAGTGCCATTACAGGCCTCAACAATGTAGGCTTGAATCTCACAACCGCCATCATAGATGGGTTTTCCCCATGTCAGAGAGACGGTTGTTCTGGATGAGTCCACCACCTTGGGGTTGTTCGGTGGGCCTGGTTTAAAGATGGGATCTAAAGCTTTGTAGTAGACTGTTGCAGGACTAGGTGTGCCAATTCCTGCAGCGTTCTCAGTTGAAACTCGGAACTCATAGCTGCGGTTTTCCAGAAGGCCTGTGACTCTGAAGCGAAGCTCGCAGACGGTGCGCTTGTTACATCTTGTCCATCTCACACCTTCCTTGTCACGTTTCTCAACTATGTATCCTTGGATGGCATTGCCTCCATCATTAGTTGGTCTCTCCCAGGTCACTACCATGGAGTCTTTGGTTATGGTAGACACTTCCACCTCTGTTGGTGGGTCTGGGGTGACAAATGGGTTTCGGGCAATCATTGGCTCAGATTCCAGAGGCTCGCCGATTCCATATTTATTGACTGGAATCACTCTGAATATGTATTCATTACCAGGAAGAAGCTTGGTGATCTTGAGGTTCAGGGTCTGAACTTTAGGGTCAACAACAGTCCAGACCAATCTGCTTGTCTCTCTCCGCTCAATGATGTAATGGGAAACATCACTGCCACCATCCTGCATGGGGGACTTCCAGGCAATGGAGCACTTCTCACTGCTGACTCCATAGATGGAAATAGGACCTGCTGGAGGGCCTGGTCTATCGAGAACCTTAACATTTATGTTCACAGATTTCTCTCCTCCAACATTCTTCACCAGCATTGTGTATTGGCCACCATCAACACGGATTGCCTCCTTGACAATCAAACAGGTTGTAAAGTCAGTGTTCTTAATCTCTAAGCGTGCAGCTTCAGCTATCTCTTGTTTGCCTTTCATCCAGTGGACAGAGGGAACAGGTTTACCAGAGAATCCGGCCTCGAGTCTGAATGTCTCTCCAGCATTTACCATTACATTCTGTGTGTACTTGCAATCCAGGTCAATCTGGGGGGGATCCACCTCATCCTTCGCAGTTATACTTCCAGTGCTGTCAGAAGGCTTGCTATGGACACCAGCTGCATTCCTGGCAATTACCCGAAACTCATAGAGCTGGTCCTCAACCAGGCCTGTGATAACAAACTGAGTCTCAATGACATTGGTGAAGCTGGCCTTCATCCATCGGCCATCTGCTCCCTCTTTCTTCTCCACCACATACCCGGTGACCTTGCTACCGCCATCATATTCAGGCTTGGTCCATTTCAGAGTCACCTGGTTTCTGGTGACAATAACAGCTTCTGGCTTGCCTGGGCTGTCACATGGGTCTCTGGCGACTTGCATCTCAGTCACTTTGCTTGCCTTGCTAAGGCCAACAATATTCTCAGCATAAACTCTAAACTCATATTCGATTCCCTCCTCAAGGCCAGCAGCCTTGACTCTGGTCTCTGGGATAATCTGTTTGTTCTGTTTTGCCCAGAGTATGCTATTCCTCTCCTTGAGCTCCACATGGTAGCCCAAAATTTTGCTTCCACCATCACTGCTAGGTTTCTCCCACACAATCACCATATTTTCCTTGGTGGCCGACTGGACTTCCGCAGACCGTGGCTGACTGGGAACCTCAAATGGATATTGAGCAACGATGGTCTCTGAAAGCAGAACTGAAGACTTGCCATATCGATTCTCGGCGGCGATTCTAAACTGGTACTCAGATCCAGTCTTAAGACGAGCTGCTTTAATGATGGTTCGTGCAACTGTAGCAGACACAATCTGCCAGTTAGTGGTTGATGTGTCTCTCTTTTCGACAATGTAGTTGTTAATGGAGCACCCTCCGTCATATTCTGGTGGGTTCCAGGACAAGACCAGACTGTCAGCAGTGATCTCATCCAGTTTGATAGGGCCAGTGGGTGGACCAGGCTTATCAAGAACAACAACGCTTATATCTGTAGTAGAATCTCCTGCGGTGTTGCTCAATTTAATCGTGTATGTTCCTACATCTTCTCTGCAGGCCTCCCTGATGATCATGTGGAGATTCTTCTCAGAAGCTTCAGCGTTGACTCTAGTTGTTTCCTTAAGAGCAACGCCATCCTTGAGCCAAGTTACCGCAGCCTTTGGACAAGCAGCATATGGTAGATCTAACTTCAGATCATCTCCTGCCATTACACTGAATGTGGTGAAAATCAGCTTGAAAGTTGGGGAAATTACAAGATCTTTAGCCAGAACCGGCATACTGAGGGCACGAGGGTCACTCATTCCCTTCTCGTTGGTTGACGAGATACGGAACATGTACTCTTCTCCTTGAGTTAAGCCAGATACAACTGTCTGATTGGACTTGGAGACCATAACTTGGGTCCATTTGTCACTGCCTTTACCCTGCATCTCAACAATGTAACCTGTTATCCTGCTGCCTCCATCATGCTCAGGTTTCTCCCATGAAAGAGTGACGCTTGTGCTTGTGACATCCAGGAGGGATACCTTTCCTGGTGGCAGAGGCTTCTCTGATGCTTTAACTGGTTCCATAGTCTCCACTGGGAGACCGACGCCATACTCATTTTCAGCCAAAATTCTAAAGAAATAAAGTTTTCCCTCCTCCAGATCTCCAACTTTCCAGCTGGATTTGTGACAGCTTGCACAGACTGTTGAGTAGGCCTTCCTGTTTGACTCTCTCTTCTCAACAATGTAGTTGCGAATTCTGGAGCCACCATCAATTAGGGGAGCATCCCACACAAGGGAGACCGAATCTCTGGTGACCTCTTTAAACACTAGATTCTGAGGTGCTCCAGGAGTATCCAACACTCTGACGTTCACATAGGCGGTCCTGCTTCCTGAGGCGTTCTCAACAGTAACCATATATTTACCTCCATCAAACCTGTCCACTGTCTCCACTTGGAGAGTGGTGAAGGAAGGAGTAATTTCAATGATGGCCTTATCCAGGGATTCCCCATGCTCTCTGGACCATTTAACTTCAGGCGCTGGTCTTCCCTTGATGGGGACAAACAACCTGAGGGTGCTGCAGGCTCTGATGCAGACCACCTTACGGAGCTCTGCTCCAAGCTCAATCTCTGGAGGAAGCAGCCTGTCCTCGGATTTGGCAGTACCAGGCACAGTTGTGGGTTCTCCTACACCTTCACTGTTAGTGGCACAAATGTTGATTTTATATTCCTGGTTTTCCTTCAGGCCTGTGACCGTAAAAGAGGTGGCAGTCCACCCTTTCTTTGGAGTGTGGATAGTCCATTCATCTTCCTCAGGAAGGCAAGTCTCCACGATGTAGCCAGTGATTTCTGAACCACCATCATACACAGGCTTGTTCCAGGCAACAGTGACAGAGGACTTGGTGGTGTCCAACACTCTGGGGTTGCCAGGGGGTCCTGGCTGGAAAATGGTGTCGATGGCTTTGTAAAATGGACTTGATTGACTAGGTTGGCTCAGACCAGCATTGTTTTCAGCTAGAATTCTGAATTCATATTCATGTCCTGGTGTAAGGCCGGAAACCTTGAATCTGAGGTCTGATACTGTCCTCTTGTTGCATTTCACCCAGCGTAAGCCAGTCTTATCTCTCCTCTCCACAATGTAGGTGTTGATGCTGCTACCTCCATCATGTTCAGGGCGCTCCCAGCAGACCACCATGGAGTCCTTGGTGATGGTAGTCACTTCAGGCTGTTGGGGTTGGTCAGCAGCAACATAGGGGTTGACACAAATAACAGCTTGGGTTTCTGCAGGCTCACCAACGCCATACTTGTTTATGGCCATGACCCTGAATACATACTCATTGCCCTTCAGAAGTTTTGTAATCTTGAATCTATTGGCTTCAAGGTCTGTAGCCACATTGGTCCAGGCAAGCCTACTAGTCTCGCGCTTCTGAATGATAAAGTACTCGATCTTAGCACCTCCATCATGAGGGGGATGAAGCCAGTTGAGAACACACTTTTCAGCAGCGATGTCAGACACTGTGAGACAGTCTGGCGGTCCGGGTCGATCAAGCACCTTAACATTGAATGTAAACTTGGCAAAGCCACCTGGGTTGCTTGCTGTCAGAGTAAAAACTCCACCATCCCTTCTCAAGGAGTCCTTGCCTACCAGAGTTGTGTGGAAGTCAGAGGACTTGATTTCCAGTTTAGCTGTGTCCTCAAGCTCTTTACCATCTTTGGACCATACCAATAAGGGGATCGGTCTACCGCTCACGTTGGCCTCCAATTTGAACAACTCTCCTGCCATTACCACAACTGTGCTGCTGTATGAAGAGTCAACATC
This sequence comes from Melanogrammus aeglefinus, assembly GCA_900291075.1. Lineage (NCBI taxonomy): Eukaryota > Metazoa > Chordata > Actinopteri > Gadiformes > Gadidae > Melanogrammus > Melanogrammus aeglefinus. The sequence goes on along the minus strand of OLKM01002323.1, from coordinate 13,635 downwards.
AAGCTTTGGTTCCTCAATGTCATCTCTGCATGTGATCTCGTCTGACGGCTGAGATGGGGTGCTCACGGCTCCTGCAGAGTTTCTGGCACAAACACGGAACTCATAAGTGGTCTCTTCAGTCAGACCACTGACCGTGTAAGTGGTCTCCAGGATGTTGTTGAAATTAGCTTTAAGCCAGCGTCCATTGGGGAGCTCTCTTCTTTCTACTTGGTATCCTGTGATGGAGAATCCTCCGTCTCCCTCCGGTTTTGTCCATGAAACAGTCACTTCATGCCTGGTGATGTTCAGAGCCACAGGTCTGCCTGGGGGGTCTACTGGATCCAGGGCATACATTGTCTCCGAGGGCTTGCTAGCTTTGCTCAAGCCAGCCATGTTTTCAGCAATGACACGGTATTCATATGCAATACCATCGACAAGACCTGTAGATTTGAAGATATTTCCAACAACCAATGCCTTGCTGATCTTCTGCCACAGAATGCTGTTCTTCTCCTTCCGCTCTACGTTGTAGCCAAGGATCGTGTTGCCTCCATCTGAGGAAGGCTCATTCCAGCTCAGAGTCATAGAGTCCTTGTTGAAAGATGTTACAGACGGTGTACCAGGTTGGCCCGGAACATCGAATGGATACGCCGCAACAACTGATTCAGAAACAATGGAAGGTCCAATACCATATCTGTTCTGGGCCTTGACACGGAACTGATACTGTACTCCTGTTGTCAGGCGGGCTGCTTTGAATGTGGTCCGAATAACTGTAGCAGCCAGCTCCATCCAGGAAGTGCCGATAGTCTCCCTCATCTCAACAATGTAGTTGTTGATGGGAACCCCTCCATCATTCTCTGGTCCCTCCCAGGACAGCAGAACATAATCACATGATATCTCTTCTATCTTGATGGGTCCAGTGGGAGGCCCAGGAATGTCATGAACAAGGACTGTGATGGTTTCAGTGACAGTGCCCAAGAGGTTCTTTCCTGTGATGGAATACTGGCCTCCATCTGTCCTCTTAATTTCACTAATATTGAGTATTGTGGAGGTAGTTGTGGTTTCTGTGTTGATTCTCTGTGTCTCCTTCAAGGATGTGTCTTCCTTCTTCCAGGAAACCACAGGTCTAGGTTTGCCAAGCACTGGGATCTCCACCTTGACTCTGTCCCCAGCCTTAGCAATCACAATCTTCTGGTAGACGCCACGCATGTCAAATGATGGTGCACTTGTCTGTTCTTTAATAATGGCTGGCCTGCTTTCACGAGGATCGCTTCTGCCTGATGCATTAACCGCCATAATGCGGAAGATATATTCTGCACCCTCAGTCAGATCTGTGACGACGTAGTCCAGGGCCTTGATGGCAGCCACATGGACCCATTGGTCTGTGTCCTTCTTCTGGGCTTCAATTACGTATCCTGTGATCAAGGTCCCACCGTCACGTAGGGGTTTTGCCCAGGCCAGGCTAGCACTGTCTGAAGAAACATCAGTGACATATAGATCCTCAGGAGCCGAGGGGGCCTCAGACACCTGGATGGGCTCGGGGGTTTCAGCAGGCTCTCCCACTCCAAGGTCATTTTCAGCAGACACACGGAAGTAGTAGTAAGCACCCTCTTCCAAATCAGGGATCTTGAAGGAACATTTCTGCCATTTAGTGCTTAGAACTGTGTAGGCTTTCTTGGTAGCCTCTCTCTTCTCAATTATGTAGTTGTGAATCTTAGATCCACCATCGATGATTGGGAATTCCCATTGTAAGGTGATGCTACCCTTGGTGATCTCCCTGGGTTGGAGGTTGATTGGTGGTCCAGGTGTGTCCAGAACCTTGACGTTTATAAAGCCAGTCTTCTTTCCAGCAACATTTTCCAGGCAGAGGTTATATTTGCCAGCATCATATCTGGTGCAGTCAGGAATGACCAGCAGTGTAAAGGACTCTGTTGTGTCAATGTGAGCTCGCATCTTCAGGTTGGTGTCATCTTTACTCCAGGTCACATCCGGTATGGGACGTCCCTTGATTGGAACAAACAGGCGTATGGAGGCCCGACACCGGACCACCAGGGTTCTTCTCAGCTCAGCATCAAGCTCAAAGTCTGGTAGGGATTCTTGATCTATAAGATCTATCACCTTCTCAATTTCTGCAGGTTCTCCAACTCCCTCTGTGTTCTCAGCTCTGACTCTGAAGTGGTACTTTCCTCCCTTTTCGAGGTTGCCGATAACATATTCTGTGATTCTAAGAAGCGTCTGTGTTGCTTTTTCCCAGTCATCGTGTCCCTTCTTTTTGTACTCAACTATGTATCCATCCACATTCAGACCTCCGTCATAATGAGGGCGACCCCAGCTGAATGTGGCCGTAGTTTTAGTTGTGTCTGTGATTCTTGGGTTGGATGGAGGACCAGGTGGATCTGTTGTGAAGTAAAAATGTATTTAGTATAATTTAGAATAAATCTAAAACAACTACTGGTGCCATTTTGGTATATTAGGTTACAGTTTGAGACATGATGACATGGTGTTGATGTAGGCTTTACTTACATACGATATCCTTGGTCATAGCTGGGTGAGAAGGCTCACTGGGTTCCCCGAAGCCAGCCTTGTTCTCTGCAGTCACTCTGAACTCGTACTCAACTCCCTCACTCAAACCTTGCACCTTAAAACGCAGGTCAGGGACCGTCCTCTTAGATGCTCTCACCCAGCGCATTCCTTTCCTCTCCTTCCTTTCAACACAATAACCTCTGATGTCACTTCCTCCATCCACGATTGGTCTCTTCCAAGAAATGGTGACTGAGTTTCGGGTGATGTTATCAACCTCTGGCGTCGATGGTGGACCGGGTGCACCTGGAGGAAGAACAAAATAATTATTACTGAGTTGATAGAAACGTACAAAAATCACAAGTCCATATGTAGCATTTAAACAAGCGTTGTAGTTTATACTTACGGTAACTGTCAGTCATTTTGATGGGGCCAGACTGCACAGAGTCTCCAGTTCCATACTGATTTACAGCAGACACTCTGAAGATGTACTCATTGCCTTTGATCAGCTTGGTTGCTACAAATCTGCAATCCATGACATCTTCGGCTAGCTTGGTCCACAGCAGGCGGCTGGTCTCTCGCTTCTCGAGGACATAGCATTTAATGGAGGATCCTCCATCCTCATCAGGGGGAAGCCAAGTCAGGGTACACTTCTCAGCTGAAATGTTGCTGGCCTTAATTGGGCCTGGAGGTCCGGGGATGTCAAGAACTTTGACCTTGATGTAGTCTTCCTTGATGCCGAAGGGGTTGCTGGCGGTGATGGTGTAGTCTCCAGTGTTCTTCCTACTTGCGTACTTGATGGACATGGTGGAAGAGGTCGGGGTGCTGGTGATGCTGACAATGTCAGAGTTCTTGAACTCGCGACCAGCCTTGGACCACACAGCTGTGGGTGGTGGTTTACCAAGGATCTTCGAGGCAGTGATGACAATTGTGTCGCCAGCCCTCACAGAAACATCTTTCATCTCTGGGTCAATGGTGATTGATGGAGGTTCTGTAGCAGACAGAAGAATAGCAACATTATTACTGTGTAACAATGTATTGTTAATGCTTCAAATTGAAATTCCATATATCGAGCTGCTCTCTCATTAGGATATGTCCATGCATTGTTTACACTATGAATGTCGATGCTCTCTCTCCTACCATATTCATCCTTGCAGGTGAGCAGTTCTGTGGGTTCGGAGGCGTTGCTGATGGCTCCAGCAGCATTCCTAGCCCTAATCCTGAACTCGTACTGAGCTCCCTCTGTTAGGTCTGTAACATTGAAGGCACAGCTCTGGATGTTGACGTGGTTAGCCTTGGCCCAGGCCTTGGTTCCGGCCTCTAATTTCTCTACCATGTATCCCGTCAACTTGTGTCCGCCGTCGTACTTTGGCGCTGTCCACATCAGAGTCACAGAGCACCTGGTAACGTTGATCACATCAGGCTTGCCTGGAGGATCTGATGGGAACAATCACGTATCCATCAGCATTCTTTTAAACCTTTTTAGGGGCATCTGTGCCTGCACCACAGATTGGAATCTTGGTTGCTAAAAACTAAAAATCAAATATAGTAACCTTCTAGCATAAGTTGTGAACTTACCGATAGGATCCAGGGCAACCACAGCTTCAGTGGCCCTGCTGGCTTTACCCAGCCCAGCCATGTTCATGGCCATGACCCGGAACTCGTACTCCAGCCCCTCGATGAGGCTTGTGACCCTGCACTCCTTCACCCTCAGAGGAGTCTTGCTTGCCCTCTTCCACATCAAACTGTTCCTCTCTTTAAACTCAACATGGTATCCTACACACACACACACACACACACACACACACACACACACACACACACACACACACACACACACACACACACACACACACACACACACACACACACACACAGTTCATGCATGTTGCTCCATCTACTAAATTAATTGTTATATACATCAGCTAATAATGAATAGTTATCTCATGTTACCAGTTATTGGGGAGCCTCCAGAGTCTTTTGGATCATTCCAGTTCAGGGTGGCAGACTCATGACGGATGTTGATGATCTCTGGAGGCGCAGGAGCTTCGGGAACATCTACAGACCAGGCATAGAAGAAGGGCAACATTAAGAACATCATAACAGCCATCCTAATGTAAATACATTGGATGAAGATCATGTTGGATCAAAAGTTACTCACTGAATGGATGCATGGCAATGACTGGATCTGATCTCAGATACTCCCCAACTCCATATTTGTTCTCTGCAAACACTCTGAAGATGTACTCTATCCCATCATGGAGCCTGATCACCCTAATGGTGTTCTTCTGAGTAGCCGAGGCCACCGTGGCCCACTTGCTGTCCGTGGTCCTCCTCTTCTCTACGATGTAGTTGGACACTTCTGCGCCCCCGTCGTCCGTGGGCGGACCCCACTCCAGGTTGATTCCGTCTGCCGTGATTTCGTCAAACTTGATGGGTCCCGTGCAGATCCCCGGCCGGCCCACCACCTTCAGGCTGAACTGGCAGTCCTTGGAGCCGGCTGAGTTCCTGGCTGTAATTTTGATGGTGTCGGCATCGGCCCTCTGGCAGTCTCTGATGAGCAGGGTGGTGAGGCCCTGAGACGCCTCCACACACATCCGGCCAGTGTCTCCCAGGCCAACATCTCCCCTTTTCCAGGTTGCCGCAGGATACGGGATGCCCATCAGAGGGATGTTGATGCGCACTGTGCTGCCCTCCTTGGCCACGTAGGTGAGATCATGCAGGACCACTCAAGTCGAAGCTGGGTGGAACTGGAAGTCAAGAGGAACACAGAGCAATGTTCATAAAAAGAAGAAAGACTGAATATCATCTGAAATGACTCATCAACAATAATTCCTAAAATAAAGTTTAGGCGAACCAAGATGAACTTACCAATCTGTTCTTTGGCCACAATGGTCAGCTCAACGGGGGGTCCTTCTCCAGATTCATTGAGAGCCTTGACTCTAAAGGAGTACTCTTTACCCTCCGTTAGCTCGCCCAGGGTGTGGCTCATGTTCTTCCCCTGCTCCAGCAGTTTCCACTTCTCCTCCCCCTCACTCTGCTCCAAGATGTAGGAGGTTATGTGGCTGCCTCCATCGCTGATGGGCCTCTTCCAGCCCAGGGTCACACAGTCTTTGGTAAGCTTCTGAGGCTTGAATTCTGACACCGGGCCAGGTTGTTCTGAGACAAGGTAATTTTAGGACCAGCATCAGATATCTAGCCAGGTGATGATCATTATAATTACTGACCCATATTAGACATTTTCATTCATTTAAAGGTATTTTGCTCATATTCTCTGCAATTACCATACACATTTTAATTTGTAGTCTAAGTCAATTTAAGTTGTTGTAAGAAAGTATACATGTAAGTTTGACAAAAGAGTTGTGTGCAGTCTAACACACTAAACCAAAGTGATCTGTGTGGTTCTACCTGAGGCTCTGACAGAGCCGGCCGTCTCACAGCCCTCTCCGATGCCGTAGACATTCTCCGCTAGAACCCTGAAGCAGTAGGCCTGCCCCCCTTCCAGGTTAGTGATCCTGAACGAGGTCTTTGGACATTCTGTAGCAACACAGGTCCACGCCTTTCTCTCTGCCAAACGCTTTTCCACAATGTAGCTCTTCACTGGGCTTCCACCATCGATGAGAGGGGGTTCCCAGTTGATGAAGGCATGGCTTCTAGATGTCTCCTTGACAACCAGGTTGGCTGGAGGTCCAGGAGTTGCTAAGAGAGGAACATGTTTATGCTATGGCCTTTTAACTGAACAGTGAGGAATATGTTTAGGGGGTGTTATACCCTACAAGTCAGAATTGTTTGAAGACCTTGAAAAAGTTTCATATCTTCATCTTGCAGTTAAATAATTGTATTTAGAAACCATCAGTGGAATAGCTTGTAGCCAGTAATAGTTGAATTAATTGCTCTTACCGAGGACCTTGACGATGATAGTGTAGCTTTTTGAGCCGCTGCTGTTTTCCAGGGACAAGACGTACTTCCCGGCATCATATCTGGTGACGTCTTCAATCATCAGCAGCGTGTCCCACTCGGAGGTCTTGATGAGCACCCCCTGCCTGTCCTTCAGATTGGCACCAACCTTGGTCCAGGTGACCTTTGGGGCGGGTCGTCCTCTCAGGGGAACATAGAGCCTCATGGTGACGCCCGCTCTCAGGACCAAGGCTTTCCGCAGGTCAGCGTCCAGTTCAGCCTCTGGAGCGACTGCAGGACAGAGCACAGTATCCTCTGATTAGAGCATAGAGCCTACAAACATTTGCTGACGCTGATCAAAAGGCAATTTAACTTACTGAGGATGTCCTTTGGCATGTGGTTCCCTGGGACCTCGCTGGGCTCGCTGTATCCAATCTTGTTAACAGCTGTCACTCTGAACTGGTACTCAGTGCTGTCCAACAGGCCAGTCATCAGGAACTTAGTGGCCTGGAGCTTTTTGGGAACATTGCACTTGGTCCAGTCCTCAGCCTCAGCACGCTTGCACTCTACCAGGTATCCGATGATCTCACAACCCCCATCGTAAGCTGGTTTGGTCCAAGTCAAACTGATGGAACTCTTGGTGGAATCAACCACCTTGGGGAAGGCAGGGGGACCAGGAGGATCTACAATAGGCAGGGGGGATTACATTGATATGAATTATGTTGACCAATATATAGTACTGCTATCTATCACTAGCACGACAAGTCCACTACTACTTGTGATAATATAAATTATAATGAATTGCCATGCAGAAGACACAATTGTAAAAGGGTATAATTAAGGGCAAACTATTGGACTTACAGACAGGGTCAACAGCCAGGGCGGCATTAGAGGCATCACTGGGTTTTCCAAGGCCGGCTTTGTTCATGGCAATGACTCTGAACTCGTACTCTGACCCTTCGGTCAGCTGGACAGCCTTGATGGTCCGGTCGATTACAGGTCTGCGGTTAACCTTGGCCCAGGTCAGCTCTGTAGCCTCACGTTTCTCTAACATGTATCCCAGGATGGTGGCCTTGCCGTCGATGGCAGGGACCTTCCAGCTGACCGTCATGGAGTCCTTGGTGATGTTAGTGATGATTGGGGGCTCACATGGACCTGGTACATCTGGAGGGAGAGAAACACAACCAGGAGGCCATCAGCAGATGATCCAAGAGCTGAGTGTGTATTCCTAAATCCTATCTCACAGCTGTACAATCTCACCATAGACTCTATCTTACAGCTGTACAGCTTATCCCTACACTCTATCTACCAGCTGTACAGTCTATCCCTACACCCTAACAGCTGAACAGTCTATCCCTACACCTGAACAGCTGTACAGTCTATCCCTAAACCCTTTAGTTTTACATTCTATCTCAACATCATAACAGCTGTACAGTCTATCAATACATCCTAACAGCTGTACCTCTGGGCAGTCTATCCCTACACCCTATTTAATAGATGTACATTCTATCCCTACACCCTATTTAACAGCTGTCCATCTATCCCCAAACATCATCTCTAATGGTGCATTAGTTATGCATGTTATTACCGTATGGGTTTTTGACCAGGACGGGGCCGGCCATGACGGTGTCTCCCACACCATACTGGTTCTCAGCACTGACTCGGAACTCATACTCGTGGCCTTCGATGAGTTTCTCCACGTTGCTGTCGGTGGAGTGGCCGTGGATGTTGGAGCTGACCAGCGCCCAGTTGGCCCTGCTGGTCTCTCTCTTGTCGATGATGTAGTTGGTGATCTCAGAACCACCGTCGGCTAGGGGCGGCTCCCAGCGGAGCCGCACGTGGTCAGAAAACACCTTGCCGATCCTCACCAAGGCGGGAGGACCTGGTTTGTCTGAAGGGAGACCCAAATCATTTAAGTATACATTTAACCCTGATCAAGTTCATAGTACTTGGTGCTAGTATGTTAGCCAATGTTGTCGTGATAGGGGGGAGATCGTACCTAACACCTTGACCTTGATTGTGGCATACTTGGAGCCATTGATGTTCTCAGCAGTGATGGTGTAGTCCCCAGACTCCTTTCTGGCGACGGAGTAGAGCTCCAGCAGGTGGACATGTTTCTTCTGACTCGTTTTCATGCCTTCAACCAGGACGAGAGGTGCCCCATCTCTCTTCCAGCTCACCTTGGGAAGAGGCTTACCGAATACCTCAGCATCCAGGAAGACGTTATCTCCAGCCTTCACCACGATCAGGTTTTTCATGTTGACACCTAGCTCTAACACGGGGGGTAACTAAGGGACAGAGGAACAACTGCATTAATTGATGTTCAAGGTAGCATATGTAACAGATGATCTCAGTGCTTTTGTTTCAAATATTTTTTTTTAATGATTCAAACACACTCACAAAATAAGTTTCCTTATAAAATCAACTTTATATTAAACCATAAAAAAACTGCCTGCACCAAACAGCAGGAAGTGATGACAGCGTACCATTCTCTGCAAACACAGGGATGGGGTCGGACAGCTCCGAGGGCTGGCTGATGTTGATGGCCGTCTTGGCGATGATGCGGAACAGGTACTGCTGTCCCTCCTGCAGGCCAGTCACTACATAGTCCTCTGTCTGGATGTTCATGCAGTTAGCATTGCAGCGCGTCCACTTATCCTCAGGCATCTTGCAGTACTCCACGTAGTAGCCAATCAGCTTGCTGCCTCCGTCGTTTCTTGAACGGCTCCAGACCAACGAGACGGTGGTCTTGGTGACGTCCATGGGCTCTGGTTTACCTGGTGGGTCTGGAGGGAACAACAAGGCGATACAGATATATTTCATAAACACTATCAGACACCACAGTAGATAAACAAATAGGGGAATGCCCCTTTCACACAGGGCTAGTGCATACCGACGGCTGTTCTGGCTGTAATGAAGTCGGATGGTTTGCAGGGCAAGCCCTGTCCAGCCTGGTTGATGGCAGACACTCTGAAGGTGTACTCCAGGCCCTCGATAAGGCCAAAGCAGGTATACTGGGTGGATTTCACCACCGATTCATTGGCCTTGGCCCAGAGCAGGCTGTTCCTCTCCTTCCTCTCGATGCAGTAGCCGGTGATGGGGCTGCCCCCGTCGATGCTGGGCTTCTCCCAGGACACAATGACAAAGTCCTTGTTGATCTTATTGACCTGGAAGCTTCTGGGCTCACTTGGAGGATCTGGGAAATAAGACAACAGTATAATATATACCTTTCAATAATTTGTACAGAATTATTATTATTAGGAAGACCAAATAAACAACTCACCGAAAGGATATCTGGCGATGGTCTTCTCTGAATAGATGGGCTGGGAGATGCCGAGGCGGTTCTCAGCGCGAACACGGAAGGCATACTCTTTCCCAGGGGTGAGTTTGACTACACGGAAACTGCATTTGGTGCAGGCGACGGAGGCGGTGAGCCAGTCTCCCTGGCTCACATCACACTTTTCAATGATGTAGTTGGTAATGTTGCTGCCTCCGTCCTCCTGTGGAGGGTTCCAGAGCAGGGTGCAGGCATCCATGTCCAGCTCCGTCACCTCCAGGGGTCCTTCGGGGGGCACCGGGATGTCTGGGAAGAACAGAGGGCAGGCCGGTTAAATCACCTGCTAACACTCAAATATACCTTGACCAGACTTATAGTTATAGGTACTACTGACCCATGACCACCACTTTGATGATCTGGTTGATGCTGGATGTGCTGTTTACAGCAGACAGGCTGTAGTAGCCACTGTCAGCCCTGGTTACGTTCTTGATGGACAGAGTGCAGGTGGTCAGAGTCTTCAACACAGACAGGCGGTCTGAGGTCAGGATGTCCTCGCTCCCTTGTTTCCATTTGCAGAATGGAGCCGGTTTCCCAGCCACGATGGCTTCAACCACCATCTTAGATCCAGCCCTCACTGTCACAATGTCCTGCATGATGATCTTAGGGGCCACTGGTTACAGAAAGGGAAGAAAAAGTTCTTTAACCTCGTCATCCCTTGGCTTCCTCGTATTTTTCTGAAGAATAAAATGCCCATTGTTAATAGAATCTCCCTACTGCAACAGCTATAATACGTAATCTTGGTACCAACAAAAGATAACCAGTGAAATTGTGCAAGTAAATGAAACACATCATCAATGGAAGATTTAACTTCTTTTTGAAATACATTTAGTGAATAAATATATTTTTGATATATTTTGGTAACCCTGCAAGGGCCATAGCATATACAGTATAGCATCTTATGAGTACCTGGGTTATGTAGAGACAGAAGACAGAGAGGTACGTCTAGGATTACCAACAAATCCAATGCAAACTAATTAAAGAATGACAATACGTGATAAGACAAGATCATGTGATCTAAGAATGGCGATTTTCATGTTTCCTGTGAAACTCCGATACATTGGTTGTCAACACCATGTGTGGTTTCCAAATGGTGCCTGGACACTGGATTATCAGTTGATGGTGGTTTTATCTGATTAAACACAACTTTGAGCTGTTGCTGATGCCGTTGATGGACTTTCCTCCATCATAGGTAACAATGGTTTTGATAAAGTAAAAGAGAATCAGAGCTAGGGCTGCCGTCACATGAATGCTTTGATTTTGTTCAGATGCCTTACAATGCCTTTGCATTTGGGGGGAGGGGGACTCTATACAGACTCTGGATGAAGAGGTTTAAACCTGATCTCACCTGGCCAAGATGAAGATTTTGAGTGTCATATTTTTGTATTGGTGGTGCTTGCTTTTACCATGCATGTAGTTGTGCAGGTGAGGTTTGTGTGCGAGAAGTGTGCATGTGAACTCACTGAGCTGGCTCCTTGACTTTCAAACACGCCCTCCGCCTCTCGGGCCAGGTCTGACGCCCACTGAGTTCCTGGCAGCGACCCTGAACTTGTACTTGGTTCCCTCCTTCAACCCAACCACAACAATGGTCATGTCTTTGACCACAGAGTATGGGGTCCACTTGCCCTCGGCAGAGCCATCTTCCTGGTAGTCCACCACATAGCCGTTAATCTTGGCTCCTCCGTCTCGGAGGGGCTTCAGCCAGCCCAGCGTGGCACTGTTCTTGGTGATTTCCAACACTTCCATCTTCTTAGGTGGTGGCACTGTTCTTGGTGATTTCCAACACTTCCATCTTCTTAGGTGGGTCAGGTTCACCTGGTGACATGGATCATGATTAGGAACAGAGGAATTCAAGTTATGTTTAAGACTACACTCATCAAAAACTATTTGTAAATAATTAGCCAATAAAAAAATACTGAGAAAGAGTTGGCTTTCTTTCATTTAAAATATAGAAATTTAAATGTTGTTTTCATTACAGTTTTTTCCAATTCTCTTTGGCCACATCTTAGAAACATTAAAAGAAACATGTGAAAGCATAGTTTCCACGCTCCCTGAGCAGTGGCAGACTTACTGATGGGGTCCACAGCCAAGTACGACCTAGGGGAATCCTGAGGGAGTCCGATGCCGTATTTGTTGCAGGCCATGACTCTGAAGTAGTAATCCATGCCAGGGCTCATATTGGTGACCTTGAAGCTGGTCTTCTTCAGATCCTCGCTGCACTTGTTCCAGGTCTTCCTGTCCACCTCACGCTTCTCCACAATGTAATTGAGGATCTGACTGCCGCCATCATTCTCCGGAGGAAGCCAGGATAGCTGAGCAGTCGTCTTGGTGACATTACTAGCATCCAGACCGCCAACAGGTCCAGGAGTATCTGTCAATCACACAATACATGGTCCATGAAGGAGCCTAACAGTTAACACTGCTGTATAGAGGTGTGTTAATAGTTGTATTTTACAACAGCTCTAGAATCAATACAACGCTGTTTCTTACCAAGGACTTTTGACACGGACAAACACAGCCTTTTCTCTCCAGAAGAATTGGAGAGGGACAGAGAGTATTTCTCCAGAATCCTCTTTCTGGTGCTCTCAGGCATGACCAGGAAGGACATTGGAGTCACACCTGATCAACGTGACCCCTGCGGACCACGTTGTCCACACCCATTGCGCTTTCCAGGTCACCTTTTTGGTGCAGGTCGGCTCTCTGGTGACAGCAACAGCCTGATGGGACAGCCGGCCTGGACAGACAAGCCCTTCCTATAGACTGGCGTCCAGGTCGATCTCTGGGGGCCTTCTGTCCATGAAACACATTAAAGGCTGTGTTTCAGGGTTTATTTTTCCAAACAAATTTGTGCAAATTTTTGGTGTTAGTAATAAAAGATTTTAAGTTTTATCCAATGTATTTAATGTTTTTAGGTAATCAGACAATACGGATGTAATAACGAAAAAAGTGGGAACATAATTTTAGCGGTTTTGCCTATTGACTTCATTTTATCCCCCAGAATGCATTGCCATGACGTACATGTTCTGGGGGAGACTAGGACCGATAGCCGCATTTGAGATTCCTGTGAGAGTAGAGGACTAGTAAGAGTGTTCAGCCAGATTATACAGATACATAGATATAGTACTTATGATTATATCATTTATCTAAGTTAGTAAATGCTACATGTGAACCTCCTAAGATGGCGCAATTTCATTGGTTCGCTATCTCTGGATATTGGGCAATATCCCATGATTGACATCTCCAACTCGATATTGTTTTCATCGCAAAATGTCCGCTAATAACAACAAATAAACTGCTAATAAAAACAAATAAATCCCGGCAAAAACTGTTATCTTGTTTATTTTTGGAGTGTTCACGTGTAGTATATACTAAAACATTTAATTAACAATTATTCACCTCAGGCTCCATGAATAGTGGGCAAATCATTTTTAATTAATAGCCTAGATAGAGAGATCGCCTAGTCAAAGTCTTTATTTATATACCAAACGACACATAATCGTCAGAGGTATTATTTTAGGTGATTCGGTCTCACACAGCACAGTATAGCCTACAGACGATCCGACAAGGGAGACACAAGTATGACTGGACCTAAACAAAATAATATAAAATAACTATACAAGAAGACAGACAAGACGACAGACAGAAGAAGACAGACCAGAACAGGACAGACGCGAGACAGACAGACGACAGACAGACAGATCAGACGACAAGACGAAAAAAGTAACTGAGTTGATACGATTACCTTATTAAAAAAGTAAGTGTTACAGGGAAGTAATTATTTGCGTTACTGAAAAAATGAAGTTGTATATGTCCAAAGATTTGGATTTTTGAGCAGTTTTCTGTTGGCGTTAATTTTTTTAAATTGTTGAACTGGCGTTCACAGGCCTGAATAGCTTGAACTGAAGCCC